>WAAG01010802.1:39184-160353 GCA_013390105.1 Tichodroma muraria | reverse complement strand
TTTGAAACAAACAAACAAAAAATTGGTTCCGAGCAAGGTCTGTTTCTTTCTCCCGCTGTGCTTGGGGCTGCTCGCGGTGTGTCCTGGACTCTTAACGCAACCGTGTCCCCTCTGCGCCGGCTGTCTGTCTTTCTCCTCTTCTTGCTCCTGTTTAATATGGAGCAATTTTCTGGAGACTCGGTGACTCCCTCCTTAGGGTCACATTGAGTTCGTATACGACTGAAGGTGCAGGAATCCTGCAACGGAGGAAATAAGAGAATAGAGAAAATGGGGTCAAGTTGGCTGCTTAGAGGCCAAAACTCCCATAGCTGCCTTTAAAAATATATGTATAATATTTGGCTTTCCTCGCTGTATTACGGGTTGTAGCTTCCCCTTTCAGGTATTTTCCTTACAGCTTAAAGCCCTCGCTTCCTTTTGCCTCCCCCCACACCCTCCCCCTGTTAGGGGAGGAAGGGGGGGGGAGGAGGGAAAATAAAAGGAAAAGAAATGGGGGGGAGAGAGGGGAAAAAATAAAACCCATTGAGTTTAGGCAAATAAGGTTTGGTCTCCGTATCCTATTACAAAGCACTTTGAATATGCAAGACATCACACAAGACCAGTTATTCCAGTTACGACAAACTTAAAAAGAGAAAAAAGCGAGGCATGTTTAGATTGTAATTTGTTAGAGCAAGATCCGTATTTAAAATTCCGTCTTTTAAATATTTTTTTTGTAGCCTTGCTTTATATCTAGCCTTTTCTGATGTCTGGGTTGGGTTTTTGTTTTTGGGGTTTGTTTTTTTTAGGGTTTTTTGCATTATTATTATTAAAATCTTTCCATCGAGTTTAGGAAGACCGCTGCGAGCAACACATTTTCTGTATTTTTGTTCCTGTATCTCGGAGGAGAGTTGGCAGGGATTCTGTGGTTTGCAGTTACACAATATGTTATCATGTTTTTAATCACTAAATCATTGCAGTGGTTATAGATTTACAGTCTTAGGGTATTACTGAGCGGCGCAGCGCAGCCCGTGTGTGCGGGGACATACGAGAGCATGCCGTTAACATGCTCGTGAACTTTGCTTTTAAATCATTTCCCGGCCGAGCCGCGGCAGAGTGCGGAGCCAGCGTTTTGGCATCACCCCTCCGAGCACTTGAGGAAAGTTTGTGCAACCCTCCCGGCAGGGCAGGAGCTCCGATGGGCGTCGTGCGCGCCCTGTCCTGCGGCGCTGGCGGTAAGCGGCGGGTCGGGGGTGCGAGGGGTGGCCACTGGGCCGGGGCCACCACCTGCGTGGCCGGGGGGATCGGGCCGCCCCACCGGCCGCCCTCTGCTCCCGTTTCCCCCTTTATTATGTAACAGAGCCCTCGGCAGCATTAAAAATTCAGCATTACAAGCTGATTGTAATGCTCCCTCATTAGGGAGCACTGTCTGGTCCGGCACTGAGCGAAGACAGAGTGTGGCTTTTCGGCTGCCGCAGCAGCAGAGGCCGGGGAGCAGCCGGGAGGGGGGCGAGCGCGGTGTCCCAGGCCCCCGACAGCAGGATCACGCTGGGCTCCCCTCCACCGTGAAGCGCCGGCCCTGTGGCCAGGCCCAGGGCTCTCCAGGCTTCTGCTCTGCCGCCGGTCGAGGGCTTTCCCCTGTGCGGCTGCCTGAGCTGCCTCCTGCCCAGTCCCGCTCCGCAGGCTGCCTTCGACTGGAACAAAAGCAAAGAAAAGGCACATTAGAGGGGAGCGAAACTCTGCATCTGGCCCCAGAAGTTGCTTTGCTGTATTTGTATTTTTTTCTCCTCCTCTTTTCTTTTAAATGCGGTCATTTTGTGAACAGAGGGCAGCAGGAAGTTGGCTCCAGCCCCTCTCCCGCGCAGCGGTGCCGGCCGCAGCAGCACTGGTCCTTTGCTGCAGAGCCTCCGGACCCTCCCTCCCACCCTGCTGCTGCCTTTTGTTCCTGCAGGACCGAGCCAAGGTGCTGCTTGGCGAGCCAAGGCGGTGCAGGCGGCCCCGTGTGCCTGGCACCATCGCTTGGCCTTGTCGTGGCCGCTGTCACACCGGGGCCCAGCAGTGGCTGCTCTGACAAAAGCGGAGGCGTGTGTCCCTCTTTCATCTCTGCGTTGACCCCCGCCCCGGCTGCTGTCGGTGTCGAGCCAGAGGCCAGGAGCTGCAGATTTGCTTTGGGCCTGGCCAGTGGTTGAATGGCTTCAGCAGGAATTGCTGAATCCCAAACTGATGGACCCACAGCTGGCTGCGTCAGCCTCCCTGTTAACATCTCCTTCCGCTTTCCAAAATAACAGTAATAGCAGTAATAATAATAATAATAAAAAAATGTTGCGTGGAGAAGCAGAAAAAGGACCAGTAGGCTTTTACATCAACTTTATTCACATGCCGTGTTTTGTTCTGCGGGGGCTTGATCCCTCGTGGGAGCGTTTTCTTGCCGGTGTTGCTTTCTCATCTGCGGTGGGAGAGTTTTCGGCAACCATCTTCTGTGGGTGCTGGCGGCGGCGTGCGCCAGCCCTGCCGGGGCCGGAGGTGTGCTTGCGCTGCGGAGATCGATGCCAGAGGGACCGGCTCGGGAGAGGCTGAGCGCTTCGCAGCCCCTGCATCCATTCGTCAGAGCGCGGCCGAGGTTTGGCCTTTGTGTGGCTTTGGGGGCCATGTCCCAGTGGGTGCGTCTGGCGGGCAGGAGAAGTGGGCTGTGAACAGAGCCGGGTCACGACCGGTCGCTCTGGCCCAGCACGCGCCGGACCCCTGCGCCGCTCGCAGACTCCTGCAACTGATGACTGTGGGGGCTTCAACCTGGGAGAGGCCCCCGGGGCCACAGCAGGTGCCTGTGGGGGCTGTCCCTGCTGCGCTGCTCCTGTTCCCTAAGGGTGGGTCATCCTCCATGCTGTCTGGGATCCTTGGGCGAGGCTGTCCATCCCTGGGGAGATGCAGGGGGAGACTAGAGAGGGGAGCTCCTCTCTGGGGAGCTGGGCTGCCCTTCTCTCCTCCCTCCCTCCTCGACAGCCAAAATTCAGGCTGGGTGTCCAGCGCATGGCGGCAGCGATGGGCTGTCGAGGGCTGTCGTGGCAGGAGAGTGGGAATCAAAACATCTGTGCGCAGGCCTGGGCGCCGCAGCCTCTAATGGTTTTGACGGAGCTGTTGTGGTCTGTTGTCTGGAAAATCTGCATTCTGCGCCGTGCCCGAGGGGGCCGCGGCACCGCAGACCGTGGCGGTGCCTAAATATAACCGCCTCGCGCCGAGGGGTGAGGCGAGGGCAGCGGGAGCAGGCCGCCCGCTCGCCTTCTGCTTTGTCTCTAATCTGCGATTCAGGCATTTTTGTTCGCTCCCGAGGTTGGGTTTGTGTGTAGGCAGGGATTGGAGAAATAGATAAATTCCAGCTAGTTTAAAGAAAACCCAAACAGAACGGGGTGGATGAGTTGGGCTTCCCTTGCTGCCGGCAGCGATCCTGCTGCTGGGTTGGGGATCCCACCAGCCCTGGCCACCCCTGCGTTCCTCGTTCCCCTCGGAGATGCTACGGGTCTTGCTGAGGTCTCGCTGCGCCGGCAAGAAGCCAGAGCTTCCAGCGCTTCCTTGTTGGCTGTGCCGGACAGACGTGTCCATCTGTCGGTGCAGGAGGTGGGTGCTCGTCGCCACAGCAACGCTGGCTGTGTGCGGGGCTGCGAGCGCCAGGTGTGTATTGTGTGCGTGTCAGAGGTGGCTGGGAGCGCAGTCCAAGTTCGTCCCCACACGAAATCATTTTTTGGTTGGGGATGTCAGGAAGGGAGTTCAACACAGGCCACAGCTGGTGGTGGCTGCCACCGTGTTCCAGGCGCTGCTGAGGCGGAGGGACAGTGGGATGATAGCGGGTGCTGCTGGCAGGCTGCGGCCACCCGGCTTTGCCCTTGAGTTTGCTGCTGGGAGAGACACTTGGCTGCTGATTGTAATTTCATTATGTCACAAGTGCCAGACATACCTCTCGCTATGAAAAGGCGAAGAGGACCAGCAGTATTTTTCTTTTTCCCCCCTGGAAAACAAACATTTCACAGTGTTCTGAATGTGTGGTGCATGTTGTTGCACTGTTGAACATGAGGATGCTGGCCCTGTGGTAAGCAGGCTTTCTGGTATTAAATCTGGTGAGGGCTGAGCTGTGCGGGTTCCTTGGCTTGGCAGTAGTGCTGGGGCAGACAATGCACTTGGCAGCTCTGGTAAAAGGTTTTTCCCCCATCCTCCACCTGCCCCGGTGTCATGGAAAGCGGAGCCTGCAGGGCCTGTAACATGTTAGCTCTTAGTGTTTATTTTCAGGGCCCAAGCGTGCCTGCTGAAGCACCAGGGAAGGTGGGAGCTATTCCCAAACCCTTAGGTCCCAACAGTAGCATACCCTGTGTCCTGCCTTGGGCTCACCTCAGGCTTCCAGCCGTGCTTTCCTGGCTGGTGGCAGCCTGGTTCCAAAATGGCTGGTTGGCTTAGTTGGGTAGCAGGGGGTTTAACCCTCCTTCCACGCTGCCACCAGCTGCCTTGTGCAAACAGACCGACACCCGGGGCGGAATTCAGCGCACAAATGGAATTACTGATAGTAACATGGCAGTGATGTGCTTGGTCCTGCTGGGTCGGGCGCTGGGTTTCCTGAGTGACTGTGACCTCTGGTGATGGGCACAGAGGGTTTTGGTCTTGTTTCAGTGGGGTTGAGTGAAGAAGGGGGAGGTGAGCAGGGTGCGGAGGCGCAGCTGGCTGAGCTGCCATCAGGTGCAGGTTGTTTGGGCTGACAAGTGCAGTCAGGTGCATGTTGTTTGAGATGATGCAGAATCTTCCCCAAGGTGTGTTTATTGAGGTACCATGTGATGAGAAACCATGTCGGCAGGCCTGGGGTTTGGTTCGGGAGACTGAGCAGGGGAAGTGCACGCAGCTACTCGGTGTCTGAGGCACAGGTCTGAGAGCTGCAGAGTCTGCAAAGCAGCCCTGCTCCTGCAGTGTGAAGGTATTCTGGATTCAGGCTGTGCACGGCAGCTTGTGCGTTTCAGCTGTAGCTCTGGTGTTGCAGAGGCTGGTGCCCAGCCCCTTGGATACCTGGAAAGCAGAGCGGGGGCTCTGCCGTGCTGGGGTGCGGAGGCTCCCGCGCGGCGGCTGCGGAGGCGATGCTGCCGGGCTGCGCTTCCTTGGGTGCGCAGCGCTGGGCAGTGCTGGGTGTCGGTGCCAGCGCGGGGGCTGGTCTCGGGTGAGCTGTAGCACTGTGCTCGTGGCCGCTGGAGTGGGCTTTGCTCCTGCTGGGAGCCCCCCGATCGGGCTGAGGTTGCTTTGTGCTGTGGCGTGTGGGCGGGCGAAGGCCGGGGAGCAGAGGGCAGCCGGCCACCACGTCCCCATGTCCTTGCGCGGTTCCCTCCGCAGCCCCTGACTGTGCCAGACAGAACTGTAGATGTCAGGCTTTGCACAGAAAGGAGAGCGGGGAGGGAGGGCGAGGAGGAGGCACAAGCGCGCAGCAGCAGGGCTGGGAGGTTGAAATTAACCTTCTGCTTTGTTGGTGTCGAAGTGAGGCGCCCCGGCCGCCAGCACAGTGAAGGCCGTCTGTCATTCATACTGGGCTGCGTGCAGGGCCGGGGCTGGGAGCAGGGCATCCCTCCCTGGCGCTGCTGGGGGCGGGGGCCAGCAGGCGCCCAGGGCAGTGTTGGACGCTGGAGGTGAAGGGGCCCAGTGGGACTCAGGGGCTGGCAGGGCTCACCGTGTCCCCAGGGTGCTGCCATCAGCACCTTCACATCTGACTTTGAGGAATGGGTGCTCTGGCCTTTCTTCTGGAAGCTGGGTCTGCAGCATCCAGACATGTGCTCCTACACAGCTACTTCAGATGTCAGAGCCTAAATTTCTCCTCTTTAATTTTCTCCTGTTAATTTTGTCTCTTTTAGTCTTACATACTTCCTTCCCCAGTTCCTTTCTTCTTGCTGTTTTTCATCTTCCATAGAGACAGTTAAAAGCAGCTTAGCACCGTGAGCTTGTTTGGAAGTCAAAAGATCCGTTTCAGCTCTGACGCTGACTTTGGGCAAGACACCAAGTGTTTGCCTCAGCTGGAGGATGAAATGGGATGATGCGTAGTTCACATGCAGTGCCTGTAAGTGGGGGTTAATTGTGAAAAATCATAACATGTTTTAAATCCCCAGAGCATTGTTGCATCCTTAAATTTTAAATGGGAGTACCTGCTGTGCTGGGAGCAGCTGTGGAGCAGAGGGATTGTCCCGAGCAGCTCAGCACCTCCTGGCAGGGAGTCGTGCTGGAGACCTGTGCTGTGGTACTGGAGAAATGGAGCTGGTTGGTCCTTGTTTTGTGACACCATCTCATCCCTCCTGGTGTTGCTGCTTTCTGGCACAGAGCACTGGGGTGGAGGACTGGTCATTTTGGCCAGGGTTTGTACTCCTAGAGAGTCCAAGTCTAAGTACGGGCACACGTGAAGGGGTAGGCAGGTGTGGGTTCTGAGCTCCTGTGGGCATGGCATTGGGCCTGCAGCGCAGCGGGAGGAGGGGGCAGCGTGTGGAGCGTGCTGGCTGCGTTGGTTGTGTTACTGGTCAAGGAGCGAGGATGGTGGACAGGAGGCACACACTGCCCACACGGGCTGGTGCTGGCGGAGGGCCGGCAGGGTGGGTTTTGTGGCGGTTCCTCGTGGCTGGCAGACGGCAGAGCCGGTGGTGGGCCGGACATTGCTGCCAGCCCGTGCCCTTTGCTGGCCGTGGGGCGCGTCGTGAGCGGCGCGCTGGTGTGGGATGCCCAGCCCTGGGGAGGGCGGCCAGCACCATGTGCCCTTCTGCTATTTCAGAAACCAGTTACTTGGTGAATAGCGGTGCCTGTCTGAAGGGGCTGACACAGGTTGTTGTTTTTTTTCCCTTGCTTTATTTCAACCAGCTTCTCCACTGTTTCCTCTTTATTTTGGGTGACGTGGAAGTCCCGGAGGTTTGCATGAGATCCTGGAAATTACCCAGGTGGTGGGTCTGGTGCCAGCACAGCCCTGCGTGAAAAGCTGCCTTCATGGCAGGCTTGCAGCGGTTTCACCTGGAACCGCAGATGTGTGAACAGCAGAGCCAAGCTCTGGAAGTGCCCGGGGGATTGCTTGGAGCCCATGCAAGAGGAGGAAGAGGGTTGAGCTCTGCTCTACACAGCAGTGGCTGGGGTCAGCCTCACAGGAGGAACAGCACGACTGACTTCTCTTCTCTTGAAACCTCCCAGCTGTGCCTAGGGCTGCAGACTTAGTTGCCAGAGGCCCCCTGTAAGGTCCTCCGGCTCTTGGCAGTGCAACTGGAAGTGTCCAACCAGCCACTTCTCTAGCCATGTTCCTTGTCTAAGATTCCCTTTGTGTCTCTGGAGTGATGGGATGCTCTCTTGACACTGGAGGTTTCCTTCCTTGGGGCCAAGTAGCGCCTGGCTGTGTGGATGTCTGCTTACTTTAGGCAGGAACTGGCTGTCAGGACTCTGGTTTTTATCCCCGCCCCCCCAGCAATCTTCTTCTCAACCCCTTTTTGCTTCTGGGTACAAAGCCCATCAAGTGCCTTTGATGAGATTCCTCAAGAAGCACTGGCTGTCCTCTGGAGATCTGAAGTTCTCTAGCACTGGAGAAGTGAGTGGAGAGGTGTTGGGCACAGACATGGGTATTTTACTGTTGGTGGTGTTCAGTGGGTCTTCTGCATTTTAAAAGGAAATAAAATGTGAAGAAACCAAAAAAGCTCCAGCTGCCATTGAAGCATAGCATGCCAGGAGGTGGAGAGAGGGAGGAGTATTTTGGTCACAGTTTTCCCCTGTGCAAATATTTGGGATATTAAAAGCCGTGTCTGTGTCTTGTTGAAGGCCTTGCTGTACTGTGGAGCAGGACTGGGTGATTTCTCAACTTTCAAGATTGCTGCTTGAATTTACTTCTGTTAGGACTCAGCTGTCTCCATTAATGGCATTACCTGGATGTTGAACACTTCCAAGTGATGCCCTTGGCTGTGTGTGCAGCACAGAGGGGATGGAGACCTGAAGTCAGCCCTGTGGTCCAGGTCACTGTGAGGAGGCTAGGGCAGTTCTGAGCCCCAAAGATGGCTCCCTGGTGACTCTCCGGTGAGAGTCTTAGGGTGCAGATCATTTACAAAAGGGGAACAAAATGGTAAAATAAAGCTTCTTTCAGGAGAAATAGCTCTAGTGAGTACTATCGGAAAAAGGACCGAGGTGTTTTCTTTAATGTTCTCATGGTGTTTTGAGTGTGAAAGTTCTTTTGTTTGGTTGGTTTTTATATTTTAAAGTTCCTTCTTCCTTGTATGAGCCTCTTGCACAGCAGAGGAGGAGAAACACTTAACAAAAATAGAGCCTGTGTTTGCCTAAAATGAGGTTGCTGTGGCATGTTCAGGACTCAAGACTGTGACTTTGAAGCCGACTGCATTTCACGCTGCTGATACCCTTTTAACTGTCTTAGGTAAACAGTGCAGTTGGGTTCGGAGAAGTGTCTGGTGAAAACTGTGCTTGGCTCCTCATTCTGACTTTTCAGAGGTTTTCAGAACAAATAGCCTCTGCTTACCAGCACTCTTCCTGCTTAGAAAAGTTTGCATTGATTTATTATTATTTTTTCAAAGGATTTACTTGCACGTTAGAATGCCCCGTGGACATTATTTTCAGTTCAAGGAGGGTTTATTTTAGTTTGGCTTAATTGAATTGGAAACAGTTACGAGCTGTACCAAAGCAACTTGATTTCAAACCAAAACAGGAATGTCCTGTTCGCACCAGCAGGTTCACACTGCTGTGCTCACACGCCTGTGCTGAATTCCTCTTGTTTGCCTGTGTGTGGGGACTCCTGACAGGTGAACCACGGTGGGGGCTCAGTGGTGCTGAGGCAGGACCTGGAGAGGCTGCAGGGGCTGGTGTCCTATCTGTGTGTGACACTGATGCTGCTGCCAAGGCCAGCCCTGCCCTGGATGCTTTTTCCTTTTGCTGACACAGAGCTTTGGGGCAGTGGCACAGGGAAGTAGTTTAGGGAAGGGACCTGGGTTAGAAAAACTGCTGAAGGATGGTGGGGGAAAAAGCTTCCTCAAAATATTTTTATTTTTGGTTGTTTTTTTGCCAGCTTCCCTGTAATTTGAAGTCATTAGGTGATACAGGTTGCAATGGCTTTGCTGGAGCGGGGGGGAACAGGCAGGCAGCACCGAGGACTGTTCCCAGAGGAGCACTCGCGCTGCGGCTGCCCCAGCCGAAAGCTTGGTCCCAGTGTGCGGCTGGGACCTAAGTGTGCATTTGGTGTAGGGTGCTTGGGAGGAAGGCACTGCTTTTAGTCATCTTTATTTTATTATTATTTTGCCCTTTCAGGAGTATAGTATGGTTAAACTTAAGAGGATCCTGTGCAGCCCTTTCACCTAAGGAAACTGAGCTGTGGCTGAGGCTTAGGCTTAGCTGAAGGATGAGCTCCTTCTGCCATGGAAGGAGGAGCTGGTCCCCACAGTGCCCTGGCTCCTTCTGAGCATCCCTCTCCTTTTGGGAGCACTGGCGTGGGGAGGTGGGTGGGAATTGCTGGGCTGTGCTGTGGCTGAGCAGCTGGGGCTGCTGGCAGCCAGGGCCTGGTCCCTGGGCTGTGCCCTGTGCCGCTCTGGCCCTGCTCCAGCTGCTGCCGCGGGCTTCATGCCCTGCTGCCTTCGTTCCTGTGCTCCCTGCGAAGCCAGCACCTGGAGCTGGCAGCCTGGGTGGCTTCTGTTTGTAGTTTCACCTGCTTAAATAAACAAACAGTCTGTTTGCTCCCCCTCCACCCCCTGTTCCTCTGCAGCAGCACTGCCCAGTGTTTTTCTGGAGGATCTGGATCCTGTTGTCTGAGGGGTCCATACCTGCCCCGGGTAGCTCCTTCTCCTCCCAGGGTAGCTCCGACCTCTGCTGTCCAGTGCTCTTTGCAGTTCTCAACCAAATATTTGCTGCAGATTTTGAAACTGGATTTGGTTTTATTTAAGCAATGTGCCTAATCTCATGTCCAAGGAGTCTCTTTTGTGTCTTTCTCACTTCGCAGAGTTCTGGGATGTAGCTGGTGGCAGAGGCTGCAGCGGCCGCTGGCAGAGGGGAGGGTGGCTGGGCACACGCTGTGCCCTGCCCTGGTGCAGGTTGTGCTGGGCCTGGATGTGCTCCTGTGCCTCAGCCGTGTATGTGTACTGTTCTCTGTGTGCTTGTACGTCAGGTGTGTTTAGGCTCTACACTGAGGTCTGTCTGCCCATCCACATCCAAGCACCAGCGCAGCGGGGGCTCTGCTGGGAACATCTTTGTACAGACGCCCCTTTTCCTGGTCATTACAGAGTGATTCCTGTGCAAAACCTCCAGATTCTGGTTATTTCCATAGACTGATGATTTCTTAAAGGTTTATTCTCTGTAAAGTCGTTAGTAAAGAAAAATATCATACCCCAGAGTGAAAATGTGATCTTAACTGGCTCCCAGGTGAAGGCAAGCAGAAGTGATTTCTCCTGAAAAAACACACTCAAAAGCCAGAAGGATGGTTTCTGAATCGGATGCTGCAGGACCTGAGCATGGGAATGGCTGTTAGAGCTGCTGTGATTTCTTCAGTAACGTCTGTTCTGAAACTTTGCGTTTAGGAGTAAGAAAGTCTAGTCTAGAATATTTCTCCTGTAATGCTCTTTCAGTTCAGGTGAGGTTCAGTTGTGTGTTGTGCTGGGAAGCTCCTCCGTTGATCCTGCCTGCCGTTCAGCCTTGGCTCCTGTTTGGATGTGTCGTGCTGTTCTGGCTGCAGAAACAGAGCTGGTGGTTCCCAGCACTGCTCTGAAGCTGTGCGTTCCCCGTGCTGAGGGCTCCCTGTACCCCATGGCAGGGCTGCTTTGCTCTCTGCCTGAGCTAAAGGCCTGTGCTCGGAGCTGCAGTGATGAGAAACTTGCAATTAATAGAAGTCACACTGGAAAGCTTCTTGGGATCTTGCCAGTGAGAGTTTCCTATTTAAAATTAGAAATCAGATTTTTTTTTTTCTTTTTGTTAAGCCTGGATGTGAACTGGTTGGAGTTGCTGGAGTTTTCTTTTAAATCCTGATATCTCAGCTAAGGGGACTGGGGAGGAGGAACACACAATTAAGCAAAACCCTAGACAGTGGAATTGCAGGCTTTGTCTTTTTGCAAGAGGAAAAACAGTAAATTTTGTGTAATACTGAGCCCTCAGCAGTAATAAGTGACTCATTAGGCAAATGCGGAGTGTGTAAACGGAGGGAGCTGTGAGTCCATGAGGGTGCTGGCCAGTGTGCAGGGAGGGCCCGGGCTGGGAGGCTTGCTGCCAAGCACACCTGCAGCCTCTGCCGGGCACGGAGGAGAAGTCTCCAGAGCAAGGCGGCGCCGTCAGGTGAAATGTGTGATAAAGCCTACTGCTGTAGTGGCTTTTGGAACGCTAAACTTGTTGAACTGCTGCAGTAGCTGGATTTTGTTCCGCTCAGGTCATTTGTGTCGGGCTTTTGGGCACGCTCTTTTGCTACGTCAGGTGTGATTTGTTGTCTGTCCGGCCCTGCGCAGGCACGGTGCTGGGAAGCCTGCTCTGCCCTGGTCCCGGGTGAGGAGCAGCACAGCTGCCGGAGTGAGGAGCTTCCGTTCCCGCTTTTCTCTGGCAGCTCTTACTTCACTCTTGACTGGGATTGAAGAATTCATCCCATTCCTTTGTTTTACGTGGAAGGAAACCTTATCCCTGTGGCTTGTGTTGCTGCTGGTTGTGGGAATGCTGGTGGAGATAAGGGCGCAGCTCCCTGTGCCCCCGGGAGCAGCTGGCAGCCTGCCTGCCGTGACCCACGGAGCGGAGCGGGGCTGGATCCCTGTGTGCTGATGGGCCTGCCTTGTCCTGCCTTGTTTGTCGTGATTTGTGGCTGCATTTGTATGCAAATACTAACAACTTGCTGCTGAGTTAATTAGGGTTTTTTCTCTTTGCTTCCTGGAGCTTAAGCAAAAGGTCTTTATTCTCCCCATTTCGGTGGTCTGAGCTGCTCCACCCGCTCTCCCAGTCCTGCTGCCTGTGCCGAGGGTGCCGGGTGTCCTTAGGGGAGTTCAGGCCCAGTTGCATGAATTGGCTGCAGACCCTCGTGGACCTCAGGACAAAGGTGCCTTTTGAGGGGTTGAGGTGGTCACTGTGGCTGGATGCTCTGGGTGTCCAGATGAATGTTTGCTCCCTGGCTCGGGTAGTTGCTTTGTGGAGGAGCAGAACCAAGCCAGCTCCGTATGTCCTGGAGATGCCAAGTGTTTGCTTTCTAATGTTGGCATTGAGCACCTTAAATGCTATGGGATGAATGCTTCTCACCAGACGAGAGGCTCCAAGGGTGGCTCTGGCGACCTGGGCACGGCAGTGATGGAGTGGGAATTGCTAGCCTTCAACACCAGGTGTTGGTTTTTTGCTTTGACAGAGGGGAAGGCAGGCATTTCTTCCCCTCCCAAGAATGGTATCTTTGTGTCCTTGTTTGGGCTCAAGGATTTTACTCATTTTAATCTTCCATTCCATCTGATTTTCTGTGGGCCCTGCAGGTGTTTGGGTCTGCCAGAGCTGCCCAGGCCACAGGTTGGAGGGGTTACCTGCCGTGCTCTGGGGCAGGTGGGGCGGGCAGCAAGGAGACCCTGGGCACTCCTGGGCAGGAGCTGGTCCAGGGGGCCGAGGTGGTGCCCGGGGTGTGGCTCCCGGCCATCCCATCGGCCACGTCAAGAGCCCAGGCAATTGTGCTTGTCCCACCCTGCCTCTTTCTGCCCTCCAGCCAAGGCTTTTTCACAGTTATTGCGTCAGAACTCCTGTTTCGTTTTCAGCTTTTGTTTGCCCCCGGAAGGCAGGGCCGTGGCTTTTCAGTTGTAGGGGTGACAGCCTCCAGCCTGAGGCCAGGGAAGTTCCACCTGGAAACCAGAGACCCTCTGCCCCTGGGCTGATACTTGTCACCACCTTACTCATACTTGGAGCCTTGGTGCTCCATTGCATGAGGGGGAGGAGTGAGGTTGAGGTGGAGTGCTGACTTGTGCGGCATGGCATCCAGCTGGAAGAGAGGCCGTGCCCATTAGTGCGGAGCTCCTATCAAGGGAAGTTCCCAGGAGTGGCAGCTCACTGGTCAAGAGACATTTCCTGGTCCTGGAGCCCAGATGACTGCATGTTTTCTAGTCATCCGAGGACTAATGAAAGAGAGGGGGTTTGGAGTATTTTATTCTGGTTTCCTGTTCCAACGCCCCTCTGAGGTGAAGAAACACTTCTCATACCTGGCAATGTTTATTATCGTTGGGTTTTTAGACCTGGGAGATGTGGTTTTTTGCCCTACTCTTGCTTTTCCATTTCACACCCTGCAAGGCAAAGGGATATGCAGACCTGTCCCGCTGCCATGCTGCATTTTTCTGAGCAAGTACAGAAATGGTGATTCTTCTGCAATCCTTCTGAACAGATTCCTGATGCTGTAGTGGGCTTTTAACTCCATAAAGCTGAGACTTTGTAGGAAACCCAGGTGAGCCTGGGTAGGGTCCAGGCAGGAGGGATTGAATTTAGGATCTCGCAGAGTGAAATAGGAATTTTTCTAGTTCCAGTTGGGCTGGTGGGACCGCGTTTGTTATAGTGACTGTCTCAGTGCAAAGGTCTGAGGTGAGCAGCAAGCTTAAAAAGGCTATGTGGCATGTGAGGAAGCAAGTTAGCTCTTAATCATATCATATTGGCCTCCTTTGCGGCTGATACATCTGCTGTAAAACGCTTAGTGCTGAGTGCCTGATTGGGCAGCCCATGCTAAGTGTTCAAACTCCTGCTGCCTTTTTTCTTCAAACAATATCTTCTGGCTTCCAGATTTCTGATAAATTGATAAGAGGAATTGCGTGAGTCAATAGAGTTGTAGACACTTTGCCAATATAACCCTAGCGCTATTGATCTGCCAGTAAATTAAAGTCTTACTTAGAGGCTGCCGATATTTCTAATCTCCTGCCTCACCAATTACACCCTCCCAGCTACCTGGGAAAGACAGCGACGGGATACAAGGCTGCCCAGGCTTTTCCCAGCGAGTGCAGCCAGTGCCTGAGGGGGCAGGGGCTTTGGGACTGGGGGTGGCACCGAGTGCGGTGGCACCGGGGTGGGTGGGTACCCGTTGGGAATGCTGCAGAAGGGATTCAGGTGAGATCCTGGGCACAGCGCTGGCTGCCGGAGGGTGGAGACAGTTGGAGGGGCAGAGGGAGCCTGTGTCCAGCCAGGGAGCCGCTCAGCCCTCTGCCTTCCCCGGTGCTCGATGCCGTCATTGGGGTTGTGGTCCTGCACAGGGGCTCTGGAGAAGGGGTGCTGGCTGGAAGACGTGGATGCAGGGAAACGCGGCTGCCCTACTGCTCCTTCCCTGCCCTTGCCTGCTGGGTTGAGGCCTGGACAGAGAGGGNCTCCCACCACACCCCCTCCCCTGTGAAGTTTCAGTGGATTCTTGCCAGATAAGCCCCTTTCAAGTCTCATTTACGTTTGAAAGTCCATAGCTAGCTTTGGGAAGAAATCTCCAGATAAATGCTGTGTTCTTTCTAATACCCCAGAGCGAAAATCAATGGGAGGGATAATTCCTTCCCTTGTCCTACATGGACTTTCATGTGTTTCTACCTCCAGCAGCACCTTTTAAATAAAGAGAAGCAGAAGCCACCCTCCCCTTTCTACTCTGCCCCTTGGGTCCCAGCCCAGGTCTCCTGAGCGTAGTGGGATGCAAGGTTTGGGGGTCCCTGTGTGGAGAAGGGTCCTCAGCTGGGGGGGTTCTGTTGGCCTCTTGGGTCCAGTTTGGGCTTTTACTGGGAGAAAACTGTGCACCTGCCTGGATTTACAGGGTTGGCAGTAGGGATGTTTGAGAATTCACATCCAGAGTGGTCTGTAGCTGGAGCAGAGGACCCAGGTCTTGGAGGTGGTGACAGTAATACTGTGGTGAAGGGATTTAAAAAAAAAACAACATTCCTTTCATTAAATCCAGTGAAGCGAAGGTTCTTGTCATATAAAACTGCTGCCAAGTGGAAGATGGGCCTATGGTGTTACCATTTTTTTCTCCTTAGCTTGTGCAGAGCACTCTGAGCAGTAATGTCTCTTCTGCCTGGCATCCAGCAGTGCCTGCTATGAGACAGATCCACTTTCTGGAAATACCTTGTAGGAATTCATAGCTGGGACTGGTCTGAGACAGCTCTTCCTGACTGCCCTGGAACATGCTTGTATCTAAAAGCTAATACCTCCAGCAATGAAGTTCTTTATCTGGCCACTTCCTTGCTGGCTGCACTGAGCTGCATTTTCCCTGATGTTGTGAAGTTATCGTATAGACTGTACATTAAAAATTGTAACTATTCCAAGTCTGCTGTTTTGGCAGGGAATCGCTGAGTCTCGTGATCCATAATGGAGTGGAGATGCTGAGCTGCAGCAGGATATATTTACACTGAAAGCTTTTTCATGGAGGAAACATCTGAGCAGCTGAACAGCCTGAATGATGTCTTTAGATTTCTGGTAGCTCCTGGTACAGTGCTGGCAGCGATGGGCAGCTAGAGGGGAGCAGCTGTGCAGGTTGCCTCTCCTGGTTAAAAGAGCTGAGGGAAATCCTGTGTGCACCAGATTCTCAGAAAAGATGCTGTTAAAAAGTGACTCAGTCCTTACTGTATTGAGGTACTTGATTCCTGTTCACACCTGGTGATGCTGATGCCCAAGGCAAGGGCAGGTTGAACAAGGCTTTTGTACTCTTTCCAGGTAAGTTTTCAGGGTTTCCTTGGGGTTTTTTGCTCCCTCCTGGCCACAGCTAAGAGTCCCACAGTCCAAGGCTGGATAAAGGATTTGTGAAACTTTATGGATGGCAGATAATTCCTCACTTCTGTTAGTTGGAGAATATAATGGATCAGGGGTTCAGCTTGTTTTTCCACCCATTTCTGATGGCCAGGGCTGGAGCTGCTGCCCGCACCTCTCTGTGGAGCAGGGCATTGCCCAGGGTGACTTCTGTCATAAATACTGCACTGCACTCAAGGGGGAACGACAGCATCATGATGAAACCCAGTCATTAGCAGCATCTCCATGCCTACCCAGGATTGCCTTTTGGATTGGGATCAGCCGAAGCTCTTTCTGGTGGGTCACTGGTGATTTCTCTCCAGCTGTCAGAGACAGAGGTGACTGGGCCACTGGCCCATGTGCTTCTCCTTTGCATCCTGAAATGTTTAGTGTTGTGTATGTGAACTTAATGGCTGAGCAGGAATATTAACGGCTTACAGTCTAAAACCTCTTAATTCAAATGTCTCTCTACTTGCAGGAAATCTAAGTTTGGGATTTTTGTGCTCTCTGCCAAGGCTGGCATTCGGACAGTGTTCCCTAATTTATTTGCACAAATTGGAGAAGGCTGTAATTTACTATTTTAAGAAGCACATGTTTCAATAGACCTTTAATTAAAAAAAGAAAGTTCAGTGCATGTCTGAAACTGTAAGAATCACTAGACTGGATCAGAACAGTAACATGTAGTAATTTGACCTTTGCAAAGTGGACAAATTCTTCTTAATTTTCTCCTCTGACCTGTCTGCAGAGCAGTGTATTTATAGTCATGGAAGCATGGACTCGAAGGGGGCTCTCGCTGTACCAAGAGGGATGTTGCTGAGACCACGGTGGTTCTCCTCAGGATCTTGCTTTGGGGGTTAGGGACCCCTGTGCCCATGCTTCATCACCTGTAGCTAACTGAGGGAAAAAAATTTAACTTCTACCCTAAAACTTGGCCTGCAGTGATACAAGAATGGGCTTTTTTTGGGTGGATAGTGGGTAAAATAGGTCACAGCTATTTTATATGTGTGTTGGAAAACTTAGTACTCTGTCTTCTCCAAAGCTTTACAAGACCAATTCCCACATAACCTTCAAAGTAAACCTTGAGGTGTTTTACTCCACCTCTCCAGTACCTCCAGTTTCATTGAGCCTGTGAGCTCCTGGTTTCAGAGGTGAGTGAGAGCTGCCCTGCAGCATGAGCGAGTATTGCTGTGGTTGTGGTGGTGTAAGGCAAGCTCACAGGCAGCTCCTTTGTGTGTTATCTGGCAGGAAAATGGCATGTGAAGCTCCTCTCCAGTCATCTCTACATGTGACTGATGTGGTTGTTTAAGGTACAGATTTTGCTACCTGGCTTTTCCAGACATCACTAGTGCATTGGAAGCAAACCCTGCTGGATTTGGGGCATACAGTTTATGGCACTTTGCTGCCACATTCAGAGCACGTGGCTCATTGAGAGTTCCTGTATTAGTCACCTAACTTTGTGTTTCACCTCAAATATTAGAAAGGAAGTTGAGGCCAAAAGTAAAGTGTTGTTTCTGTAAAGTAGTAAAAGTTGTGCTAAGACAGACACTCCCACAGGAGTAACTTCAGAGGGCACGTGCTCACCTCGGGTACGGAGTGGTGACCGCACACCGGGCTGTAAGACCCTGCTGGGCCATTGTCCACTGCTGGCCCCCTCTTCTCACCAGGTGTTCCAGTACAGGTGTAAATACTCTCTGGAACACAGGTTCCTGGTGGAGGTGGTGGGGTGGGAGGGGGTGCACGGCTGCCTTTACCCCTCGAGCTAGCTTGTCCGTAACTCACAGGCACAGCCCGTCAGCCATTGTCCCTGCTGGGCCAGCAGAGGTGAGGTGGGAGCTGTAGCGAGTGCCAGATGCCCAGCAGTGTATTAAACACTAGTTGAGTACAGGAGGGCATATCACAGGAGAGAGATAAGCAAAGTTCTCTGATTGTGGATCAATAAAGGTTAGTGACATCATATCTCAAAGTGAGAGAACCTGCTTTCTGCAGACCATTTATCAGATTGCAGGCAGGAGCAGTGTTAACCTCTTCCTAACTAGGGGTCTGCTCCTCATCTGCCTCCAGACCATATCATCTTCCCTGTCTCCCCAGAAGGCTCCTGACACTGCCTGTGAAATTCCAACAATGGCGCATTGGCGTGGCCGTGCCAAAGGGGTTCTCTTTCAAACGCTTGTGCTCAGCTCTCTGCAGCATGCCTCGTCCTGTGGGAGAGCACGGCCCTGAGCACACGGTCACAGCATGCACTGCTGCTGCCAGTGCTTCCCGCCTCGGCTTTTCTGCTGTACTCCTGTAATTTGATGCTGGTACGGCCCTGGTGAGGTGGAAGATTGCTATATGTCAGTGCTGGGACATGATAGAGTTGTGTTGGTTAAAGATCTGGCTCTGTGCCAGGCATGTTGGGATGTAAAAGGCATCCTTAGTTTCCCGGTTTGCTCCGTAGATTAACCATTTTTCTGTGGCAGCAGTGGCAGGGATATCATTGTGGATGGCCTTCAGGAAGTTGCGTGGCGCAGCGGGTGGCGCTGGGCGCGGTGTGTGCTGCCCTCCTCGAGGTGTCTGTCTGTCCTCCTGGGCCTGCTGTTATTGTTACCAAAATAGATTAAAGCTAAGTGAGTGGATCAGCCCATTCTGCAGTCCCGTTTGTGTGCTGCGTGCGGTGAGGCACCAGCTTTCCACATGAATGCAGCTTCTGAATGTGGGCAGCGTGGAGCCGCGTGCCGCGGGCTGGGGCCGGGGTGACCCCGGCGCTGCGCGGCTCCGGAGCCGCAGGGGCAGCCTGGGGAGCACGCCAGGTGCTTCATCCAGCCCGAGGGACCCAGCAGTCCCCATCAGCTTCTTGGACATTTTTTTGCTTTGTGATCTTGTCTTCAAGTAGTTGGTAACACGAGGTACCTGCAAATGAGCAAATGTCCCTCTTCTCCAAATGCCTGAGAAGTATTAAGGATCCTCCAGAGCATCCGTGCCCTGCAGTAAGGGAGTATGGTGTGTAGGTTTTTGTGCTGTGCAGGTGCAGGTCTCTTGTTTTCCATGAATGAAAGGATAAACTGCTGCCTGGAGGAATGTGTGGTCAAAGTTTACAGAAGAGATAGTGAGGATGGATGACAGGCAGAGGGTCAGGGGCAAGAACAGAGTTAATTCCCTGAATGAACTTCTCTTGTCTAGCAAGGAAATACCAATCTTTTCCAGAACCTACAGAGACTTGAGCCATAAAGACTTTCTGATTAGCTTTCATCCTTTTTCCATTGGTGATTTCTCATGGCAAAGAGCCCTTTTCTGTGGTGCCCTAGGCTGTGCCCCAGGAAGTGTCGGGAGGCCGTGCTGCTGCATGTTCTGGTGGGTTGAGGGGGACACTGGTGATGGAGCCCGTGCTAATGGGCTGGTGGCCAAGTAGAAAGTGTATTTTCAATGAGGAGGTGCTGAGATATTAGCGGGGCCTGGATTACCCTGTGATTGTGCTGTCAATACTGCTGTATTGAGTCAGAGAGAGCCTGCACGACACAGGGAAACACTTAGCTCACTGCTGCTGCTTATTGAGAAGCCAATAGCAATTTACGTGCTGACACTTGACACCGAATCCATTCCCAGAGGTACAGCTCCTGCTAAGCCACTGCCGGGCTCGCCCTCCCACCTGCGCCTTCCCCTCAGCCTTGGAGCTGCAGGTGTGACGATGCTGAGGCTGCTCCGAACGCACCCGCCCGCTGGAGGGGCCAGCAGCTGCCCCTGGAGCTGGGACGGGACGGGCAGGTGGGGGCCTCTCCGTGGAGAGGTGGGAAACCTGCCCTCCAGAGAGCTGGTCTCACATGGGATTAGCTTTATTCGTGTGTTCAGTGAAGAAGCGGAAATGTGCGTGCCCAGAGTGCCTGGGACCTGTGACTGGAGCAGCTGGATTCCTTCCGTCCTGTTTGTTTTCCTGGGACAAGCATAGCTGAGCCTGATGGCTTTTCTGGCATACACACACACCTTTTAAGAAAAACTTAAGATCATCTGCTGCCAAATACTTTCAAGAGGAATAACATCCAGGATATTTCTTTGTGGCTGAGCTCCCTAAAACGGGAACTAAGCCATGAAGGAGTGAGGACAGGATGAGAACAGAGCTGGAGTACTGGAACGGGATGGCTGGAGGTGGGAAGCAGAACATGGGGAACCTGTGTCCTGGTGATGTGCTCAGCAAGGAGCATAGGTGCTGGTGCTGGAGCACTGCAGGAGGCCCAAGGAGTTGTAGACCCAAGTGGATGGTCTTGTCAGCCCCAGTGTGCTGGGCCAGTAAAACCCATACTGGTTTTTAAGTGCAGCTACTTCCTGTTTTGCTGCATTGCCTGGCAAACAGTTTTACACATTTTCTGTTAGCTGTGGTGTTGCTTTTTGGTCACCATTCCCTTCGCAGTTGCCCTGTGTGCCTGAACCTCCTGAGAGGGTTAGGAAACCTGTGTCCTAAATCTAAAAGGAAACAAAGCAAGTGTGCTGCATAAGGGAGGCGCTTGGAGTGACTCTTCGTTTTGCAGAAGTAGAATTTGGGTCATGGTGCAGGTCGTGTTTCAAGTATCTGTGTTCCTTCATGCTGGCAGGTTGCTGTAGCCAGTGTGTAGTGTCGGGGCTCTGCGGAGCGTGGGGAGAGGAGGCAGCCAGCCTAAAGCAGTCGGTGTCGGGCTGTCCTGCAGCGCTCTGAGGAGAGCAGGGACATGCCACGGGGTCTCCAGACTCCTGCTAGAGCAGGCTCTGCTG
The DNA here is from genome assembly GCA_013390105.1 of Tichodroma muraria. Lineage (NCBI taxonomy): Eukaryota > Metazoa > Chordata > Aves > Passeriformes > Sittidae > Tichodroma > Tichodroma muraria. Next base: position 139,965 of record WAAG01010802.1, on the reverse strand, counting down.
CGCGGGTGGCCTGTGGCCCAGCGCGGCTGCGTCGGGTGGCCCCGCTGGCAGCGGGTCAGGGGTCAGCCTGCCGAGGCTGGGGACCGCCCTTCCCTGCCAGGACGCGCCGGACACAGTGTGCCTGTCCCCCTGCCTTGCCAGGTTCTCGTCCTAGTGCAGGAGCTCCCTTTGCAGTACACAGCCAGAACAAGCAGCAGGTGCCTGTCGCAGAACTCACTGCTGTGTGTGGTGGCTGGAACCAGAGCTGGGACATGGTGTGGCCAGGAGCCCACCCAGAGGTCTCTGAGTACCTGATCACTCCATGTTTGGGCAAGACTGGCTTTCTTCAGATACTTCAAAAACTGTGGCAAATACGAAATACGAAAAAAGATTTGGTGAGAGTGTGACCAGGGCAGCAGTGGCACTCGATGGAGGGAGCAGGAGTAGGGCATGTCTGCATCCAGTGCCTGTTGAACCTCAGTGGAGGGTGAAGCATTTCTGTTGGGATGCTGGATGGCTGGGATGGCAGGTGTGGCACTTCAGCATGTGCCTTTGTAGAGGTCTCTTTTGCTTATTCTGTTTTGTTCTAGTCTATTGCTAATCTTGTTCAGCAGTTGCTCCTCTTAATTATTGGAATACTTTTACAGAGATGTAGCAGATTAATCCTTTTAGTTCTGCTTGCTGCCAGAAGAGATTGCCACCATTATTCCTGTGCTGTGGAAGAAGAGATTGGAGCAGGAAGAAGCAGGGCTAAATTTAGAAAGCTTGTGCTCACACATGCTGCTGTGTAGCTGTAGAGGAGCATGTGGTGGCAGGTACCAGTGTGAGCAGTGAGCAGGTATGCAGGTAGGCGAGGCTGGGGCAGCCCAGCAGAGTTTTGCGGGTGTCACAGCTGGGTCATGACCTGCTCAGAGAACCCCAGCAGCTCCTCGGGGCATTTCCAGCAAGGGAGGACAGCCCCAAGGCATCACTTATCTGGTCCTTGCCTTGCTGGAACGCAAATATTAACTGACAAACACTTGCATAATACATGGCACAGTCACTGTGGCCTGTTCTTATCTTCCTCCATAAGAAATAAGTAGGGAAAAGTAGGAAAGTTAACTTTTACAAACCAAGCCTCTCCTGCACTGGCATTAGTGAGGCCCAAGGTTGTGTGAGGGCTGCTGAGTTTGTGTCCCAGAAGCTCAGTTTGGAGGAAATGGAGAAGTGCTCCCGTGTTAGCCGTGCAGGACAGCTGAGTGCCAGCTGCCTGACACAGCAGGGCTGGGGCTTGCAGCCTCAGGTCTGTGCTGGAGAGCCTCTGCCCCAGAGCTTGCTCTACCTGTGGCTCCCCCTCTGCTCCCAGCGTAGGTGTTCTCTCTAACGTGGTCACAGTCATGCATGTCATTCCAGCTGAGACCCTGCAGTGCTATTAACGTGCCCTTTATTGCTTCCTTGTCTCCACAACCGATCTGAGCAACATCCTGGAGATGGTGTTTGTCACTTGTCCAGCTGCATCCTTTGGTTCATCCTGACCAGTGCATTAGTCTTGTCTCCTCCTGTGTAATTCCCAGTTGGTAAACCCTGAATTTACTGCAGAAACTCAGAGTTTTCCTGTCATAACATTGGATTTAGTTGCTTTCTTGTTATTTTAGACTTCAAATCCTAGCTTTTTTCTGGTGTAACATTCTGGTCTTCCAGTGTGTTGGATGTGCTTCTCAATTCAGTTTCATCAAGGATTGGTGGTCTCTGCTGATTGGCAGCAAGGCCAGCAGACATGTTAGTGCAAAGGCTCCCAAGGCCTTTCAAGAGGGGAAACCTTTATCCAGGTCAGTTTTTTCTTTCCATCATTTTGGTGTCAGCTGCTCTTGGCCTAGTTCTCTGCCTTTTTTAGATCATAGCTATTGCCCATCCTCTCCAGCACAACTCCCTGGTGCAATGTTGAAGAAGGGGCAGTTCTTTCAGTAAAGGGAGACACAGGGTTAGTTTTCACAGTGTGTGTTTGATAAATGCACTTTATGTTTGATCCTGGTCTTCATTTATGGCTTTCTCTTCTATTATTCTTGCCTTCACAGTACTTGCAGGCCTCTCTGTTAGACAGAAATAAACCCCACAGCAGTGTCTCCCCAGCCCTGTTTGAGCACAGCTATTTGCTGTTTGTACCCAGCATAGCTCCTGAGCTGACGGATGGTTACCAATATCTGCTGTTGAACCTGTTGAAAATGTACTTGGGTATACTTAATTGTTTTAGATTGTGTAGATTTAGATTAGATATGAGGCCCTGCCGCAGGCTGCCCGGAGAAGCTGTGGCTGCCCCATCCCTGGAAGTGTCCAGGGCCAGGCTGGACAGGGCTTGAGGCAGACTGGTCTGGTGGAATGAGCTTAAGCTTTAAGGACCCTTCCATCCCAGTTTGTGATTCCATGACAGCTGCTATTTTTAGCTCAAATCATGAAACATTAAGAGAAAACGGAGAGGCGGGGAAAGTATCTTGAAGGTTGAGGTGAATGGTCCCCTGGGGATGGAGCAGTTCTGTGTATGCTGGTGGGTTTCAGTTGTCTGAGCTGATCCCCCTGGCTCTGGGTGCTGCTGCTTTTGGGGCTGCTCCTTCACACCTCTCTGCTTTGGGACAGCAGCAGGTCTGTCCTTGTGCTGCTGCGCTCCCAGTTTCCATTCAGTCTCTCTCCAGAGAGGTGGGGGCATTCTGGACCTGGGTGGTTCTAGTTTGGAAAGGCTCATATTTGGCTGATAGATCTGAGAAAGCAGTTGAACCTGACGTTGTCTGTGGCTACTTCACAGTGCTCGCAGGTGCTACTGGAATGACAGCCAGGTGTAAGGTGGGAAGAGGACAGTGTCATGCTGCTGTGCCCTGGGGTTAAAAGGGAGAGTAGTGATTTGCCTTTTTGCTGTACTTGAATTTGAGTCTTTAAACAAGAAGTAAGTTCATATAAAGAATAATGGAAACTGAAATGAAACAGACAATTATTACTGAAGCCTTTGAAAGAGCGCAGATCATCCCAAAGCAGGCATTCCTCTGCAGGGCTGTCCCAGCCCCGCGCTGGAGGTGGCTGGGAGGCACCAGTAGGTCGGGACCAAAGAGACCCCGCATTACACTGCAGGTTTCTTTTGGCGTGTTCAGCACCAGCTGTGCTGTGCAGGGGTGTGGGTGGGGAGCCCTTTGGCACAGCCAGCTCTGCCCTGACAGTTTGTCCTGCTCCTCCTTTTACCTTTGTTTCATCTTCCTGCTGCTTGACTAGAACTTTGTTGAATTTGCGGTCTGTGATTTCCGGTGCGCAGGGTCAGGGATGTCTGTCCCGCTGTGGGTTCTGGTGCCCTCTGCCACGCACCCTTCTGAGGTGGTTCTTGTGCCTGGCCTGCGAGGCTGGCTCTCTCCCTGCGTGCCCGGCCGCGCCGGCTCCTCCCGGGCACCGGCTCATTCCTGCAGAGCTCCCAGCCCAGCGCTGCTTGATCTGCAGTCTGAGCCGTGGCTGTGACGGGTCACTCTGGCAACTGCAGCTTGTGATTAAAAAGAAAATCAGTCACTGTCATCTTGGACCCCAGCACCGGTGATCTGACAGTGCACGATGCATCAGCTTCTTCCTCATCAGAGGATCTTAGACTCAGGACTGCCCCAAGGGTTGTCCTCTGACTCAGGCTGATGCCAGAAAGCTCATCTCATTTCATGACTAGCACAGCCAGCTGCATCATTTCACTGCCTGAAGATGCGGCTGGGAGACCCAGGGGATCTTCTCATTCCAGATTTTGGTTGGATCTTCAGGGCCTCCTCCATGTGTGGCTTCAGCAGAGCAGAGGGTTAGACTCCAACTGCTGTTGTGTGGTCACACCCTGGAAATTCCCTTGTGTCTTTGGGGAAGTCGGAGTCTTCTCGTTGGCTTTCAGGCAGGGTAGGCCTGCCCGCCATGGCCTTCAGCCTCACAGTTCTCGTGCCCGACAGTGGCTGCTGCTGAGATCATCTTCCCTCCTTTAGAAAAAGGAACTGCTTTGCCACTCTGCTTTGGGACACTCTCACATGACCACTGCCAGAGCTCTGCCAGTGGTGCTCCTTGCTTCTCAGTCTGCAAACCCATGGACCTTCCTGCAGCTCTGGTGTCTCTGAGGGCAGGTGCCCCTACGTGGGGTGAATCAGGGCAGAGGGGCTGATGCTTCACCCCCATACCTGGCTGCTCAGAGGTCCCAGGTGTCCATGTATCTTACAGAGAATGGGCATCTCTGTGCAAAACACAAGCTGATGTGTTTTCCAGACCTGGGTCCCTTGGCGAAAAAGTAATCATGTAGGTTTAGTTTTCTTCTTCTGTCTTGTTCCCACTTTCTGTGGTGTGTTAAGATTTTATTTTAACTGAGTAGCTTGTTCTCAGCTGTATCTTTAATGCTGGCATTTACCATGGCTCCAAGAGATGTTTTAAGCATGATGGAGAGTCGTTCATAGGATCTTCTATGTCCATGGGTATTTCACATCAGGAAATGGGCTAGGCAGCAGAGTTAAGGAAATGTTATTTTATAAAATGTCTTCAGCTTATCACATCCCTTGAAGAGCTGGGGGCAAGGAGCAGATCAGGCTGAGCTCTGAGGAGATGTGTGGATGTGTGAGGAGTGTGTGGATGCATACAGAGGGGAAGATTTTAGGGAGCCCAGAAAAGGGGTCTGGCATCATTTGTGGCTGTGTAGTCCACCAAACACTGCTGTCATGGGCTGGGCAGGTTTTCAAAGGTCTGATGGCTGATTTTATGTCCCCATGGAGCCTGGAGCTCACATTACAGCTGGCTGGGCTCCAGCTCCTCCTGTAACAGTTTGTCTCACTGTGTCACTGAGAAGGACGGACCTGAATTCCATTGAGGATGAGGGAAAGGACATTGAGGAGGACCCTGAAGCTCAGAAAGCTCAGGGACATGCCTGTAGAAACCTATGGCTTGAAAATCATGTACTTACTATTTTTATTGATAAACAGAGCATATAGGGATATTTCTCAGCCTCCCTTCCATACTGATCCTCTTGGATCAGCTGATGGAGAGTCAGTCACTCAGCTTTTGGTGCTCCAGAGGCTGGGCTGGATGAGTAATGATTCCTTTAGGCCTGGAGATATCTCCTTATCCTCCTTCACCCAGGTAATTTAAACCTTGTCAGCGCATGCCGTGGCGGGGTGCCTGCTGCTGCTCCTGGCCCTGGGGGGGGATGTGGGGGAGAAGGAGTTTGTCTGTTAGACACTGGTTGTGTAAATGAGTTCATTCTTTGTGGCTGGCAGAGGGGAGCAAGGGAAAGGAAGGAGCTCGGACATTGTCCTGAGGTGGCAGCTTGGGTGGTGGTGTGAAGCATCAGCCCCACAGCCCTGCGTGGGCACAGCTGCAAGTGAGTTGTCACAAAGCAGAGCAATATCTTTCTCCAGCTCAAACTCTTTCTTTTCCCCCATCTTTTCATGTGCCCTCTGCCACAAACCTTTGAAGAAGGCCTTCATAATGAAGTTTTTCCCAATTGGGGTTTTGCTTTTGAAAGAAAAAACACTTTGCATTGGGGGATTTGAAAGAAAAATAAGAAACAATTTTCTGATTTAATTTTTGTTCGTGCTCTCTTTAAGTCACTTGGTATTTACCATATTGAATTTTCTCTTAAATCTCTGTTCCTGTTGCCCTGTGTATTGTCCCTTTTTAAGTTTTTTGAAATAAAATCAAGCATGCCCATTCTGGTACAGTACTAATTCTGCTCTCAGCATGGGCAGGATGTGGTTAAGTTGGACCAGTGAGTCCTCGGTTTTCCTGAGGAAACTGTTAGAGAGTAAATGCATCTTCATTGGTCTGCAATAATAAAGTTGCAAATCTTGGAGAAGCTTCACGTTATTCCAGACTATTTTATGACTGAGAGATTTTTATTTTTTTCCCATTTGGTAAAGGTGACCTCTCTGACTTCTGCCCCTGTCAGGAGTGTTGGCCGTGGTCACTGTACATACATAGTCACGTTGTGCTGTCCCTGGAGCACACAGGCGTGGCCAGCAGCTGAGTGTGATTTAGGCAAGAGTGTTGCTCGTCTTTGTTGTTTGGAACTTGGGTGAAGAGGAAGAAAGAAGCTGCCTTTGGAAATGAAGACTGGGTTCCAAGGCTCCTTTTCAGATGGTCTGTGATGTAGAAGTGGACAGTTTCTCGTGTCGTTCTCTTCTTGCGCCTTCCATTGCTGACTCCAGTGTGCACATCAGTTGAGTTGTTGAATCAGTTTCTTCCTTTCCTACCTACATACCGACCTGGTCACAGAAGATGGATTTATCAGACATGGCTCAGCCCTGTTCTCTCTCTAAGGGGTTTGGCATGGAAAAGTCAGACTAAATCTTGCTGCAGAGGCTTTCCCCATTCCCTCTGCCCAGGAGCCTGCTGGAGCCCTCACCTGTTGGAGAGCAGCCCTGTGTTTGTGGGGTTGGGAGCCAGCGCTGTTGCCCCTGGGGCTCTTGGAGCGCATCCCAGCCTGTCTGTTCCAGTCTCCTCTTGCTCTGTTGTGCACCTTCCCTCGCCCAAAGCTAAAACAAGGAGCCAAGAATTAATTGTTTTGTGTCGTTTTCCCCCTGTGTTGTGTTGTGGTCTGATCAGTATCTGGGCCCATTGGGCACTGGAGGCATTTGCTTCCCCTTCTACGGAGACAGCTGTTGGAGAGCTGAGCAGAGGCTCACAGTCCTTACTGCATTGCAGGTGCTGAAAGAAGGAATGCTGTTGGCAGGCGTGGGTGCCCAGGCTGTGGGTGGGAGGGCAGGGGCTGCGGGCCGGCGCCGGGAGCGCTCCGGGCGTGGGCAGGGCGCAGTGCTGGTGGACGTGGGTCCGGCCGTTCCCGCCTGGCTGTGGCTGCCCTGGCGGGGCTCCCTGGGCTCTGGAGCAAGCCATGGGTCCTCTGGTACTGGTGCTCCTGTCCACTGCCACAGGCTGCACACTGCAAGCCATGTCCCACCTGAGTAGCTTAAGTAAACTTTCCACAGCAGGAGGTGTAATCAGAGGGTATATAATTAAGTAACATTTATTTGACATTTATATGAAGTTCACTGCCATGGAATTTAACTCAGTGCTGGCAGTAAAGGGTGAGGAGAAAGAAAAATGTGATGGGGTGTAGGGGAACCTGGGTGACTTAAAGGATTCCAGATTGCAGTGGAAATTATAATATTGGTGTTATTGTAAGCCATGTCATTCATGCAACTTTAGGATTTCTAGAATGGTTCTGGAATGCTCTCTTGAGCATGAGGCTCATATTCCAAGTCCAGACTTGGGAGGTGGAAAATGCAGCTGCTGAGGGGCTGCTGTGGGACTCTGTGGGATGCAAGGATTTGGGGGTGCTGAGAGGGAAGCTTCTTGGTCACCTTTCTGTTCTGCCCTCTGGGGCAGAGTGGGTGCTGGGCCTAGGGGCTCCCCAGGGATGGCTGAGTCTCGTGGCGTCGGAAGCAGTGCAGGGCAGCGCTGAGGGAGTAGCGAGGGGTGCAACAGATGAGGTTTTCATCAGTGTTGACTAAAGAGTTCTGGAGCTTCTTGGCTTGTTCCTAATTAAAGGCTGGAGTCCATGGGTGCTGTACTCGCAGGGCTGCCGTGGTGGCCCTGGGACAGCCCTTTCACCCTGACACTTCACCTCTCTGTCCTTCTGCTTTCTTTGGAATGGCTGAGGCCGTCTCTGGGGGCTTTTATGTGGATGCTTTTCATTGTTGGGTTTCAGAGAAGCACTTGATCAGGAGCCCGTGTTTCTAGTAATTATGCTTCATAGGGACCGATTTCCTTATGCATTTAATGGGGCTCTGTCTTTCAGCTTGTGCTTGGCCTGAACTCTTGAGCAGGGACCCTGCACGAGTGAGATGGGCATTAAAGTCTTTGATTTTCTGCAGGGCAATTATTGTGGCCGGGTGAGGAAGAGGAGGCCGTTCAGTGAGCGATGAGGGTAGAGGTGTTAAGACCCTGACATCAGTAATCAGTTCAGTGTTTCAGGTTCCTGAGTTCAGTGGCCGTTCACGCCGTAGGGATCCCCAGGTGACCTGCAGGCTTTGAGCCGTGCCTGAAGAGACCTCTTCAAGGGAGCTCCTTTAACCAGATGGTTTGTCTTTGAGCTCTGCTGAAAAATTGGGTTCTGAAGATGAGAAAAAAATTCCCTTAGTGCACCTTCTAATTGTTCATTTAGGAGCAGATCTCTCCTCCAGCTGGGAGGGCTCAGGGCTGCTGTAAAGTGCTAATTAAAAGTAATAGTGATAATGAAAACAGATGTTTTCAAGAAAAGTAAGTGCTACTGGGGCCCCAATCTGCTGTCCCTGCCTTCTCTGCAGGAGGAGAGTGAGTTGTGTCTCCAGAGCTGCAGGTCCAGGGGGGCTGTGGAAGGGGACTAGATCCCAGGTGGCTCCTGCTGCATTAACAACCAGGAGTGGCTCTGGATAAAGCACAGAGGTGCAGCCAGCCCTGCAATGCCTCACAGCACCTGCTGCCTCCCCCTGCCGAGGTGGAGGAGTGGGGGCAGGACTTGTATGGAGGAGTAGAACAGAATTAAGACACTGAATTGTTTTCTAGAGTGTTGTTCTAGAACAGGAGGGGAAAAACCCTGGTGGAAGGTGGCTCATTAGAAGGGTGACAGGGAGGGAGATCTTTTCCCTTGTCTAGATTTTAATAAGAAGGGATTGTTTTAATCTTGTTTGTAACTGATGTACTGATGGGCATTTGAAAGAGCAGCTCCCAGCTCTCCAAGACCTCTGGGATAGGTTTCATAGGGCTCTGCAGCCCATCACCAGCGTTTGGGCTGAGGGGGGACAGATTTCAGAAGCTCATGTCCAAATCTCCAGCCTGTAAGGCAGCGGCTGTGGGGCGTGACGTGCTTGCTCCCTGGAGTGCTACCTCCAATTCCATCACTGCCCTTGTCATTGCTTTGCAAATGGGCTGGAGAGGTGTGACACTATCCTCGCCATGTCCTGCAGTACAGATGTGCACGGGAAAGAGTCACTGAGAAAGAAGGGGTTGGTTCAGCGTGGAAGGATGAAGCAGTTGTGGGGGTGTAAGGTTTTGCCTTTCAGCCCGAAAAACTTGAGTCTTTGGCTGACTGAGCTTGTGGGAGAAGTGGCATCTTTTAGAGGAGTGGGAGGCACCAAGGAATAGGGAGATGAGGGGGGACAACAGAGTGGGTTATTCCAGTCCTGACAAGAGAAGGCATTAGGAGGAGGAGGAGGAAGGGACAGAGCATTAGCCAGAAGCACTTCCTGTGGTCTTGTCCAGGTTGAGGGCAGTCCACAGCAAGGCTGCTGGTATAAAGTTTATTTTGCAGATGTCAGCAGTGATTAGCTAGAGAAGGCGATTCTGTTGCACAGGAGCAGCCAGCCAAGGCAGTGGAGGTGGCACCAAGTGCTGCCTGCAGCCCACAGCAAATGGTCCTTGGAGTTAACATTGAGATGGAGCTGTCAGAGCCTTGTCTGTACTGGGAGGTAATGGGACCCATACTCCTTAATTACTGCCCATGGAGCTGCTGACAGAACCCTGGAGCTTCAGCCCTTGTTAAACTCATTTTCAGCTGTCACTTGGCTGTGGTGGCAGTGGAGCCCCGAGTGTGTTACAGCCTCTGTTCCTGCTCCTGCAGATGGAGGAGCAGTAGATGCTCTGAGGATATGCCAGAGCATATCCCATCAGGCAGTTTGGCATCACTCTGGAGGCTGGGGCATACATGTTATTGAGTTTAATCCAAGAAAAACTATTTTGATATTTGAAACTACTTCAGAATCCAAATGTTGCCTTGCTGTGTGCTGGCAGGTCGGCTGCCGGCCCTGCAGACACGCGGTGGCAGGTGACAAGCTGCAGTGTGTCACCTGTTCTGAGGTATGGCGTGCGTGCACATACACCTGCTGGATCTTCCACACTGAGTGTATCCAGAGTTCAGTCTTCTCAAAAAGAATTCCTAATGCATTGCACAAGAATTTGAGTCGTGAAGGGATAAATTCTGTTAAATCTTGTTAAAAGGATGTAGGAAACTGTACAAAGTCCAGAGTAGAGGTAAAAGTAATTGCAATACTGAAGAAAATGTTTTAAGAGTGGGAAATGGAGTTTAATTTTCAGCTGATCAGGAGGAGGATCCGGAACTGAAGTTACAGGTTTTGGTGTTTGAGGTGTTTTCCCTGGAGTGGATGCTCCAGCGGGTGTACCACGGCTGTAGGAGTAAGCCCTGATACGGGTGTGTGTGGGTGTGCGTAAGATAATCAGTTCAGGGGCTGTGTCTGGTAATGGGACCCTCTCCAGCCCGGTGGTAGCTGGGCTGTGGGGGTGGCTTGGGGTCAGTGTGTGGGCACAGCGGCCTCCCTGGGGCGAGGGAGGCTACAGACAGGTGATGCCCTGGCAATTCTTATTTTGGTAAAAAGCTCAAGACAGCACTAGGAGCACCTTGCAGGCACCCCACAATTATCATAATAAACAGTTTTATCATCTGCTTGGCAGTCAATAATGTGGCTTATGCTGCTTCAGTATCTCACTGGTATTGATCACCTTCACGCTGTGCCACGGGCAGGTCCCGTTAACCCGCGCGCTGCCGGCGGCTCCGGCCATCCTGCCAAGGGCCTCGGGCTCACCTGTCCCCCAGGTGTGTGCAGCAAGGGACAGCAGGATGGGGCAAACCCAGCTTTGAATCAGGGGCCTGACGGTGGGATTTTGATCCTGGAGCAAGGGATTGAGTGCATATCCTGTATATGGGGGGTTTAAAACAGAAGGCTTAGCACCTGGTTCCCAGTTTGGTCTCCGAGGAGTTTGGGCTTGTAGCAGTGATGTGTGGTGCTCTGTTGGAAGGGGGTTCCCTGAGGTCCCTGTGTGCTCCCAGACTCTTGTGTGCCCTGAGACTGTGGCCCTTGGAGGAGGAGGGCTGCTCTCTGCAGTGACACTGTAATGCTTCACTGGGGCCTCGGGCTCCAAATGGGACCATGCACTGGGCATCCCCTTGGCTTCACCCAGCTCTGCTGGGACTGGCTGAGGCACTGGCCTGCCGGCACCACTCGCACCTGCCTGGCCTGTGAGAACAGACTGTGGAATGGGCACATGCTGGGAAACAGCCTTGGCCCTGCAGCAGCTGCTGGACTGAGCTGGGGCAGCCGGGTGCTGCTGGCTCTACCAAAGGCACTGTCTGGGCTAAGTGAGCCCTTGGGGGTGCTCTGACAGCATTGCCTCCGCTTCTGGCAGCGCAGGCGGCAATTAGGAATATCAGGTTAGTAGCTGACTCCATTTTGGGAGGAAGAAAGATGATTTGCTGTCCGCATCCCGACGGGGCTTTGAGGAAGGATCGGACTTTCTGGGATTTGGTTGTACCTAGATAGTTGGGTCTTGTGGCCCAGTATTTCTCCTAATGGAATTTCCCATCATTTACTGCCCTGCTGATTCCTGATCAATGAAAATAAAATTGCATTGCCTCCTGAGAGGCTCCATGTATGGCTGCAGCCTCCAGCTGTGTCAGTTCCGGTAAGATAATCTCATCAGGCGTGCAAGAGGGTAATAGGAAATAAAAATAAAACCCACAATTAGCAAGAGGCCAGGCAGCTGAGTAACACTTTCAGTCCTGGAGATCTGGAGACGTGCGCTTAGCAACTTCCTCCCTCATCTCCGAAAGTGCCTGCATCCCTCACCGTGTGCTGCTCACTGGGCTTGGGAGTGCCTGCAGGTGCATGGGGCACATCCTCTGGTACCCCCATTTACCTGGACCTGTGTCAGCTCTCCCGAGTTGAGGTGGTTAAATGTTTCACAGGTGGTGGTTCTGAGGTGCACCAGGGGTGTAGCAGCTGATGGAGGGACTGCAAGCTGTGCACGTGGAGAGTGTGCACTTGAGACTTTGAGCTGTCAGGTGGTCTGTAGGTGTTGACTCCTGGTGGTTGCTGCAATCAGGAGGGTTTATTTTGGCCAGATAAGGAACATGCTTAGGCTGTATATGAAGTCTGGAGCACGGTGCAGTTTGGGAAGCAACGAATGTGAATGCTGTTTACAGGAGCACGGGACCACTTGGATCTGCTAAAAGTTGGCCTAAAGGTTGTTCTAAGTGGGGTGGTTTCCCAGCTATACCAGCAAGTTTCTTTACCTGTTTTAGGGTTTTTTTAGGTCAGCTTCCGGTGATATGGCTGTTACTGGTGTTTATACTGAAGGACGAATGGCTAGTGTGAGCAGACATCCCAGTGACCTTTGTGATGGGACTGTGCAACCCCAGTGTGTAGTTCAGAGCTGACGTATCAGCCGTGGCGTTTGTCTGAGCAGCCAGTGGAATGGTTACAGAATGACCTAATACCTCTAAGCCTGCTCTCCCGATCCAAAGCATCGGCTTTCCCAAAGGGTGGGAAAGAGCAACTGAGCCCAGAATGTTGCAGTGAGTCTGCTTCCTAACAAGGACTGGATCCGAGCCCTGGCAGAGGAGATCTGCATGACTTATGCGTCTGACTCCTACCCTTGGCTTGGCCCTTGACACTAGTCTGGAGCGCACATGTTGTTTGGGTAACCCCGCAGGAGGAAGGAGCCTTGGCAGGGTTTGGTTTGTTGGCGAGTCCCTGCGTGTGTGGAGCAGGGCTGTGCAGCGCAGCCTGGCAGCGGAGCAGCAGCCCTTCCGGCTGGGCCACCGGGGGCTGCCTGCGTCTGAGCCCAAAGCCATGTGCAGGGCTGCAGGCTCACAGCATTTCGGGGCTTCTCCGTTCACGAGCATCACCAGGGGTTCGGTGGGGGTAGAGGTTGCCCAGTGCAAAGTCTTGTGGATGTTCCTTCCCTCCTTGGAAGGGCACGGGGCCCAGACAGAGCTGTGTGGCAGCTGGAACCGGTGTGAGCCACTGGGCAGGCACTGGGGAGACAGGACAAGCTGCAGTGTGGCAAAATGGGGGGACCAGCATGGCCTGCTTCCTGAGGCACTGGGGCTGTGGGGTCTGTGTGACAGAGCAAGGCAGTTTGTCCTCAGCAGCTCTTTGATTAGTTTTGGAGTTGGATCAACAATGGAGCACTGAAAATGCAAACCAGATGCAAATGTAGTTATTTATGCAGCAGCATAGGCTGAGAACACCATTTAACAAGAAAGATTGGGGGTTTGGAGCAAAGGGGTGAGTTGCACAACAGCAGAATCAATGTGTGATGTTTTGAAACAAAACCTGGAACTTTTGTGGTGTCCTACTCAAGAGGAGAGGATCCTGCAGAACCTGAGAACAAGCTCTGTGCCTGGGAGCATGTGAATGCCTTGTCATGTATGAGCTAAGCAAGTGCTTCAGCTTGCTGTGTAGAAAGAAACGCGATTGAAGCCAGTTTACCTCTGCTGCAAAATATTCTTAGTGCTAAGAATCTCCTGAAGGAATACGCACTCTCGTCCCCAGCTGCTCTCAGAAAACCTTCTGTCCTTCCTTGGGATCACTCCACTCTCAATGGCAGCGGGCTGAAGATTAGATAAGTGTTTTTGTGTGTAGTGCAGTAGCTGGCTCAAAGGGATCAGCAAACTTGGAATAATAGTTCGTAACAAAATGCCTTCTGAAAAGCTGCCTGACTTGTGTTACTCCCATTGGCTCAGTTTTAGCTGGTGTGAAGGGCAGAGGGAAAATGTGGATAATGTGGAAAGTTCACCTTTTCAAGGAGCCCCTTTCTCTCAGCTTCATGCCAAGTGCTTGAGCCCTGCAGCTTTCAGCCCTGTTTTGTTCAGCGTTTCCTTCGCTTCCTGCTGCTTGAGAAGCTGTTTATGCTACCGATGCCGGGGAGATCTGAGGGGCCGGCTGTGCCCGTGGGTGTGAGCCCGTGTCTGCTCGCCCGTGGCCGGGCTGTGACGGTGCTCTCGGCTGGAGCCTGCCCCACGCGGCCCCTCCGCGCGCCGGGGCCGGCCTGTCCCTCAGGTGCCTGATGCATCCTCTCTTCTAGTAGACCTCTGTGTGCCACACTGCGTCCCCTTCTGGGACCTTGGGCCCTTCAGGATCCAGGGGCTAGAATCCCTCTGAGGGGAAAGCTCCTAGTGTTCATAGGGACTTCCAGAGAGGCAAAATTCTTTCACTGAGGAGGTGGTCAGGCACTAGCTCAGGCTGCCTAGGGCACTGGTATAGCCACCATCCCAGGGAGGCATTTAAAAGGCGTGTAGATGTGGTATTTGGGGATGTGGGTTACTGGTGGCCTTGGTGGTGCTGGGTTAATGGTTAGACTTGATGATCTTGAGGGTCTTTTCCAACCCAAATGATCCTCCAATTCTATGAATTCTTGGCTTTGTGGTGATAACCAACCAGTTTGTGAGGACTTGCAGCCCCAAAACTCTTAGGAACCCATGGGTCAATGTTGTTTGGATGTTTCTTCCACCAGCAGGCAGGGCTGGCTTGTTAATTGTGCTCCCACTGCAGAGGCATTGGATGTGGCCATGTGTGCAGGTCGAAACAGCCTGGCACAGAGCAGGATGCTGGAAGAAGTCAGAACTGTGCTTGGGCTTTCAGTTGGTAAAGCCTCACTGCAAAAGAGGAGGAGAGATGTAAGGTGTTCAGGATTTGGTAAGACTGCTATCTTGCTCATCAGACCATATTTGCCTGTGAAACAACTCCACTGTGATCAGGGTGTCTGCTAAAACAGCTTGGTCTCACTTGGAGAGGTGCAAAATATGACTTGCTATGTGAAAAGGAAAAATTCGTTTGTAATTGCTTCTTTAAAATGTTGAACTTGTCAAATATATGTCAGTATTTTCAGGTTGGATTTTTTTGGTTAGGAATTGCACAAGAGGAATCCCAAGGCACTATGTTGTAAAATGCTGGCAAAAAAACCCCAACTAGAAATCTTTATTCACACTGTGCATCCATGTTCCCTGTTAAGCTCATGTTTTGGCACGTAGGTACCGTTTTATCCTAATATCTCAAGTCTTGTTGCAGAGTTTTCAGCACTTCCCTTAGGCTGGCAGGTATCTTGCTGCTTTCTGGCACGTTAATGAATGTGAGAGAGCTGGGAATCTGTGTCTTCTGTTTAAGTTAAAAGGTAGAAGCATTTTGTGGAACTGGGAATTGAAACTCTTGGTATTGCCACTCGAATCTCCAGCCAGCATTGCTGAGGAAATTTGAAAAGATCTTTCTATTCTAGGAAGTAACTCTTCACATATTTGTGTGATAGCAGCTGCTGTAGAAATCACATAAAGTGACAACATGCTCCTGCCACCTTGTTTCACCCTCTTCTACGACCGTCCTGCTTGCCAAGCGAGGCAGCGTGTGCTCACCTAATTGCAGGTAGTATCACAATTCATATGCATAAAGGAGCAAAATTAAAGTTGCTTTGGCAACATACATTCTGTTCTTCCTTAATTTTTGAATTCTTGATCCTAGGCAATTATTTTTATCATGTGTTTCCATTTGCAATTTCCGAAGTGCTACCCGAGTGTGGTGTAGCACGCCAGGTGCGGGGAGGCAGCACAGGAAGCTCTGATGCTCCAGGTTTGTTGTGTTGCCACTTCACAGGGTCACGGTGACGGCCTCACACCCCTGCCTGGGCTCCTGCTCTTGGGAGCTTTGAGCATACCTGTTCCCAGGGACCTCCAAGGTCCCTTCCCAGGCTAGCCCGTGTTTCTATGACCGGGAAGTCGAGTTGGCTGCTCACTCACCTTTGGTATGTCCGTCCCTAGTTTTCAGGCTGGAACAAGTGTCATCAAGTGCCATTGCTGAGACAGGAGCTTCTTGGCCAGCCCGGACACCAGAACTCGCCAGCCACTGTCCTTCTGAGGATGATGCAGAAGGCCAGGCCGAGCGTGTGAGGAGGGGTGTGGGCAGTGTCTGAGCACACCATTAGTCCTGTGCTGTCCTGTCCTCCCCCACCTCCGTCCTTTTTGGCTTTCCTGAGCCACTGACACCCTGAACTGACTGAGGGCCTGAGCGCTTCCCTGTGCTATGCAGCTGGGCAGAGGGAGGGCAGCCTGCAGGGCTGTGCCAGGTAATGGCTGTGGCTGTAATGTATCTGCTCGTATCTTCTCCCTGTCCTCAGCGCCCTTCTTCCATGGTGCCATGTGGGTCATTAGCTGAGGGAACAGTTTCTCACTGTCGCTTTCTCCTTTTGTTTTCCTCCTTCCTCATTGCTTCTAGTCTTGGTTTACTGCCAAACAGCCTCTTGTGAAAGGGCCGCCTAATTAACCCTGTGCTAATTAACAATTTAAAATTACACAGCACGGCTGTTCATATTTAATTCTCGGGAAGCCTGGGCAACAGCAGGAGCCCCCTCCTCCCTCCCGCTCCATCCCTGCTGCCCGCGCTGCTTGCCAGAGTCCCCAGGGGAGGAAGCAGCCTGGTGCCGCAGGCTGGGGGTGCCCAGGAGCCCCAGCTTGCCAGGGGTTGCAGGGTGTTTGTTGCTTTAGGACAGCCACTCCTTGCTGGAAGCGTTGCTGGAAGTTGGAATGTCTGTCCCTTTGAGGATGGGGATGGGGCTGGAAGGAGGTGTCAGGGGGACACGGGGATTGACTCCATGCGTGTTCTGCACGGCGTGGCTGCCAGGCCTGGTTGGTAGGAACGTGGCAGAAGTTTGGGGCACACAGTGTTGTGCTGTCATCTGCAGCTCCATTCTGGGCCGCCGTGGTGCCATGTCAGCTCCAAGGGGCTGTAAGGTGCAGTGGTGCTGTGAGGGAGGCGCAGGGGCTGGGACGGGCCGGAGGCAGGGTGGGCATGGCAGTGGTGGGATGTGAAGCTGCAGAAGGAGCTTCTTTGCCACTGGGGCAGTGTGAGAGCGCAGAGTCTCTGGCACTCAGGCTGTTCTCTCTGTAACTGGAGTTCATTGATTTTACGGGAAACCATGTTTACAGACAGAGTGCTGATCGACCTGACGAGTTGACTTCTGCCTCCTTAAGTAAGAACTACCTTTTCTTATTGACTGGCTGATAAACAGAGCAGAGAGGGCGGCAGGGGGAGCGGGTGGGAGGTGTGGAGCACACCACTGTCTGTCCATCTGAGTTCTCACACACACACTGTGTCTGTCCCCACATGGGTGGCCTATGGGTGGTCCAGGGTGGTGGAAGACACAGGGCCCAGTAGTGGACTAATAGCTGCATTGTGCTCCTGCTTAGAACCTGGTTTGCTTTAGCAATGAAATTGCTGTTTTCAGTTTAAAGAGATGATTCCTGCAGCTTCTGTGTGAATAGAAACAAATACTTTCATGCCTCGTGCTCCCTTCAGGAACAGCTCTGATGGTAACTGAACCATCAGAGGGGCTTGGGCTTGTGCAGGGGCTCAGCCCGTGTCCGGGGCTTGGGTTGGCCATTTTGGCTCTGGGTTTTTCCACATGACCTGTAAAAGCTCCTCTGTGTTGAGGAAAGGGAGAGGAGAGAAGATTCCTTTGGCATAGCACATCTTGAGCTGGTTAACTTGGAGTGAGTGGGAGAGAGCTGTTAAAGCAAGCCAAGGCAGAAAAGCCCACCAATTAATTGGAGTGTGTGGGTCTGCCTGGTCGGGCCGGGCCGGGAGAGGGATTGGCTTTCCTGTCAATAAACAAGTCCCCAGTGCAGCATCAAAGCTGCAGTCCTTTATCAATCGCGGCCTCCTCTTTCCGCATGTTCCTGTAACTTACCAAGCATTTATTACATTGATTTTCCAATCAGGCTGTTAACCCTCCCGCCCCTCCAGCCCTGCTAACCCTGCCGGCCTGGCTGTCAGTCAGGCATCTCCTGCCAGTCAGGAGCTCCTGATGGCAGAGCCGCTGTGACCCTGGCTGTGTGTCCCGGGAGCTGGCCTGCACAGTGCTCCACGTCTAAAAGAATTGGAAGGGTGTTGTCATTCCATGTTGCTCTTCAAAGTCCACATAGATATTCCTAAAACTTCGCTTGGCAAAAGTACGAGACTTCTGGACTTTCTTTTTCCTCATTTCCGCTGAATGAATCTGTTTTGGTTTAATTTGGATTGCAGTTGCCGGTGCAGAAGTAGCAGTGAAAAGGGAGAGATTAGGGGCATTGTGGGAAGGTGAATGTGCACCTCAACACAGAAGGATCTGGGATCAGTAATCCAGGGAGGGATCTGGTGCAGTAGGAGCTGTTACATGGCTGGAGCATATTTTAGGCTAGGGGAAGAAAACTGCCTGACCAAGAACTCGGAGCCTTTTGGCAGCGGGATTCTGCTTTTCCTTCTTGTTCTGCTCAGTGCACCAGGTTACTGTTATGGCAGAGCAAGTCCCTGTTTATTCCTAGTGCAACTGCAGAAGCAGCTGTGTATGGCATAGAATCCAGGGAAGGTGAGACTGGAGGTGCTGTAATGTGTGTGGTCACATTGGGTGGTGTCTCCGTTGCACCTGCGTGTCCTTCTGCAGGCATCCTTGCACACGGGCTCTGACTTCGCCTTCAGTGGTAATTGTAAATGCTTTTTCTTCGAGCTTCACCAGGAGTCAAATGTAAAGAGAAAGTACAAACACATTAGAGAAATCAGCGGAAGTGTGGATGGCTTTGTGTAGTAAAGGAAAATAAACTGGGAGATAGTGAAACCAGAAAGAAAATGCTGATTGTCACTCTGTTTTCTTTTGCTTGAACTGATTCAGGTAGTTCACACACTACTGCTGTGGCACGTCACTGGCTTTGCAGCTGCTCATGTCTTCTCTGGCAGGTTCCCAGTTCTCTTCACACTTTCTGTATGACCTGAAGAGGGCTGCATTAGGATTGCAGGACTCCTTTAGGGTTGCAGTATTGGAGCTGCTGGTCAGATGCAGCTAAAAGGGTCATGAAGACAGGGGGCCCTGGATGTCAGCCATGGTCAGTAGCCCAGGCCCGCTGACTGCCTGACAGTTGGTGGGAATCCTCCAGTCATGCTGATCTGGTGGGATGGAAGTAGTGGGAAGGGTGTCCTCCTCTTCCAGGACCTGCACCCACCATTTATCTGCAGGGGTGAGAGGAAGCAATCCGTGCACAGAGGCTGTGCCCTGCAGCCCTGCAGATCTCTGGAAGGTTCCTGGAGCGTGGTGGGCTGACCGCTTTCCAGTCCCCAGGATGCACCCTTGTCAGATCTGGAATTTCCTGTTTGGTTTCTCTCCTGACATCTCTCTGTTTAGACTCTGTCCAGAACAGAGCAGTTACGTCTCCTGTGCACACTGAGCGCGCTGCTCCTCCAAAATGTGCGGTGCTGCTGGGTCTGTGCTTCCCAAGCCATCAGCACAAGGGTAATACCCAGAAAAACGGCATCTGCCTTAGGGGGAGCCAGAGAATACGAGTTTCACCAAGCTGTGGAGCCACAGAACTGTTCTGTTGTCACATCTTGTTTCATCACAAGCTTCCCCATGATGTTTTGTGAAGACCCAAGGCCTTGGGGGTGACAGTGCAGGTCCTACAATCCTCCTGCTGGGCTCCCTTTAGGAAAGACATTGCCACCTTCCAGGCCCCTTTAGTTTGCCTGGTGTGTCGCTGCTGCCAACGTGTTTCCATTGCTCGTTCCCAGCAGTACCTTCCCCGAGGCTGGGCTGCCTGTCCCTGGAGCAGCAGGGGTCCGTCTTGGCGCACCAGCCCTCACTCTGGTTCTGAGAAGCCGGGTCAGCAGCCCCTGTGGTGGTAGGGTCTTTACGGGAACCCCCTGACTCACCTGCCTTTCTCTTCTCTCCCCATCGCAGGTCGGAGCCGTACCGGGTGCAATGAGCGCTCCGTGCCGGCCCTGCCATGGAAGGCTGTGACTCGCCCGTCATCCCCGGGAAGGACAATGGGTGCGGCATTCCTCAGCACCAGCAATGGACTGATCTCAACAGCGCCCACCTCCCTGACCCGGCCGGCAGCATGGAGCAGCCCGCGGCGGAGAGCTGCAGCCCCCTGGACAGCCTGAGGGTGCCCTTCCCCGAGCGCGTCCCCGAGAGCAGCGCGGCGGGCCCGGGCAGCGAGCCCGCGGGCAAGGAGGTGAGCTGCGGGCAGTGCGCGGCCTCCTTCGCCGGCCTGCAGAGCTACATGGAGCACCGCTGTGCCGGCGCCCGCCCGCCCCCGCCGCTGCGGGGGGAGAGCGGGAGCGAGAGCAGCGAGGACGGCGAGGAGGAGAGCGACGTGGAGAACCTGGCCGGCGAGATCGTCTACCAGCCCGACGGCTCAGCCTACATCGTGGAGAGCCTCAGCCAGCTGGTGCAGAGCGGGGGTGCCGGCGGCAGCGGGACTCTCCCCTCGCTGCTCCCGAACTCTCTGCCCAAGCAGGGAGAGCCCTCTGCTGCCGCTCCCGTCTACCCACAGATCATCAACACTTTCCATATAGCCTCATCCTTCGGGAAGTGGTTTGAGGGCTCAGACCAGGCCTTCCCGAATACCTCAGCCCTGGCGGGCATCAGCCCCGTCCTGCACAGCTTCCGCGTCTTCGATGTGCGACACAAAAGCAACAAGGATTACCTGAACAGCGACGGTTCTGCCAAAAGCTCCTGCGTATCCAAAGATGTTCCCAACAATGTGGACCTGTCCAAATTCGATGGCTTTGTGCTCTATGGGAAGAGGAAGCCCATCCTGATGTGTTTCTTGTGCAAGCTCTCCTTTGGGTATGTCCGCTCGTTCGTGACCCATGCCGTGCACGACCACCGAATGACTCTGAGTGAGGAGGAGCGGAAAATTCTTAGCAATAAGAACATCTCCGCTATCATCCAAGGGATAGGCAAAGACAAGGAACCCCTTGTCAGCTTTCTGGAACCAAAAAACAAAACCTTTCAGCACCCTCTCGTTTCCGCAGCTAACCTCATAGGCCCTGGACACAGTTTTTATGGTAAATTCAGTGGCATTTGCATGGAAGGTGAGCAGGCCCTCCAGGCCGGGGCGGCCGGTGGAGCTGAGCCGCCGCCGGCAGCGGGTGTTCTGGCCCCCAGTGCACTCCTCAACCTGGGTGGGCTGACCAGCTCAGCTCTGAAGACTCCCATTACCTCAGTCCCCCTGGGCCCGCTGGCTTCCAGTCCCACCAAATCCTCGGAAGGGAAGGACCCTGGGGTGGCAGGGGGGGAGAAACAAGAGGGGGACGACCAGGACAGCCTCTCGGAAAAGGTGGAGCCAGCCGAGGAGGTGGAAGAGGAGGAGGAGGAGGATGTGGAAGAGGAGGAGGAGGAAGAGGAAGAGGAAGAAGAGGAAGAAGATGAGGATGATGAGGGTTGCAAAGGACTATTTCCAAACGAATTGGAGGATGAACTGGAGGACCGGCCCCAGGAGGATGTTGGGGCTGTGGCAGGCAGTGGCAGCAGCAAAAAGGACCTTGCTCTCTCAAACCAAAGCATTTCTAACTCTCCCTTAATGCCTAACGTGCTCCAGACCCTGTCACGGGGCACGGCTTCTTCTAGTTCTAATTCTGCTTCTTCCTTTGTCTTTGATGGTGCAAACAGGAGGAATCACTTAAGCTTTAACAATGAGGGTGGCGGAGCCAGTGTGGCCGAGGGCAGCAGGAGGCTGGACTTCATCGATGAAAGTGCCAATAAAGACAATGCCACAGCACCAGAACCAAATGAGAGTGCAGAGGGCGAGGACGGGAGCTACATCTCCCATCACCAGCATGCTGGCCCCCTCTGTGAACTTGGGGGTGGGGAGTGCCCCTCGGGGAGCGGCGTGGAGTGCCCAAAGTGCGACACGGTCCTGGGCTCCTCGCGGTCGCTGGGTGGCCACATGACTATGATGCATTCTCGCAACTCATGTAAGACACTCAAGTGTCCCAAGTGCAATTGGCACTACAAGTACCAGCAGACGCTTGAGGCGCACATGAAGGAGAAACATCCTGAGCCGGGTGGCTCCTGCGTCTACTGCAAGAGCGGGCAGCCGCACCCGCGGCTGGCGCGGGGCGAGAGCTACACCTGTGGTTACAAGCCCTTCCGCTGCGAGGTCTGTAACTACTCCACAACTACCAAAGGCAACCTCAGTATTCATATGCAGTCCGACAAGCATCTCAACAACATGCAGAACCTGCAGAACGGAGGGGGAGAGCAAGTCTTCAGCCACACCGCAGGGGCAGCGGCGGCAGCAGCTGCTGCCGCAGCAGCCGCTGCCGCCAACATTGGTAGCACCTGCGGGGCTCCCTCCCCCACCAAACCAAAAACCAAACCTACGTGGCGGTGCGAGGTGTGCGACTATGAGACTAACGTAGCTAGAAACCTTCGGATTCACATGACCAGTGAGAAGCACATGCACAATATGATGCTGCTTCAGCAGAACATGTCCCAAATCCAACATAACCGGCACCTAGGCCTCGGCAGCCTGCCGTCCCCCGCCGAGGCTGAGCTCTACCAGTATTACCTGGCACAGAACATGAACCTTCCCAACTTGAAGATGGACAGCACTTCCTCAGATGCACAGTTCATGATGGGGGGGTTCCAGCTCGATCCCACCAACCCCATGGCAACGATGGCTCCATCTCTAGGTGAGGCTGGTGGGGTTTCCACCATGTTCATGTGGGAGAGCCAGCAAAGGGGTCTGGCACTGTGGCCCCATGAGTTGCCTTTGTGTGGTGGTCAAGGATGGAGGCTTCACAGGGCAGATTTCTCATCTGTGTTCACCTTGAGCAGTTTTTCCTCATATTGTGGCTTTTCTAGTACATTTTCCAAGAGTTTTCATAAGGAGTTAATGGAACAGCAAACAGGGGTTAAGGATGCCATGGTACTGAATGTTCTTCCTCATTGTGGAAAGCATCCTAACTACAGTGTTTCCTGAGAACTTCTCCTGGGTTTGGTGAGGAGTGGGAGTAGTTTGGTGGATAGCTTTGAGAGAGGGTGCTGGCACTCCCAAAGGCAGGTGTATTTGTTCAGGATTGGTTTGTTCCACGCTGTGTTGCCTTGAGAAGACAAGGTAAGCAGGTTTGAGAGGGGTGGAAGGGGTGGTGTTCATCTGCTGCCAGTGACAGATGGGATTGGAGGCTTTCGAAGCTCGGAACCCCTCCTTACTGAAGCATGAGGCAGCTGTAATAAGTTGGGAGCGTTTTAACTGAAGCTCCTTGAGTAAATGACAGGGTCTTACATGTCCACGAGCTGCCTGGAGAGCAGTTTGTGAACTGTGCACTTGATGGTTGCAAATCTCACACTGAGGGCTGCAGAGGGAGGCCCTGCCCGTGTTAATAAGCACTGGACACCAGGTTGGCCCTTTTGACTTGGACACGCACGCTGTGAGCTTTGTGAGAAGTGAAGCAGATCTTTCCCATTCTTACACTTCGGTCCAAAACTGAGCAGAACATTAATAATTCAGAAGAGTCTGCTTTTGGGTTTTTCCTGCATGGTGAGTTCAGGAGAGAGTGTCTTAAAGAGCGTTTGCTTCTTAGCAAATAAGTTGCAACATAGGAACTGAAAAGTTAAGGAAATAACATCTCTTTTTGATTAACTAAGGAATTGTTGACCTGGTTCCTTTCATAGGATTGTTAAGCTGAGCTGTAACATCAAGTCAAGGTAAGAATACCAAAAAGCTGTAGAAAGATCATAAATACCTTAAAAACAGAAAAGGAGAGCGAGGTAGCATGGGAGTCCTGGTTTGTGCTTGTTCAGTTTCTCTGTCTGCATCTCTCACGTGCTCTGGTGTGAGTAGGAGCCTGTTGTTCTTAGTAACTGTGAGTGAGCAGAGTTGAGCTCTAGTTTGAAGAGTCAGCCTGACAAACACAGGGTCCTTCTGACTCTCCTTGACATGCTCTCGCACCCTGTTTATTAGTTGTTGTCTATACCTTGTCAATTTAGAAGATTCTTCACCATTTTGAACTCTTGGAGAAGAGATAAAATATAACAGTGCAGGAGTGGCTCTTCTCAGGTTGTTTCTGTCCATGCCATGTTCTGCACTGTTGCCAATTTGTGATTAGCAGTGCGGTGACCTCCCTGTGATGTGGCCATCACCTGGGCTTGTGACTGTTGACCTTTGTTTTGTGGTGGTAGGGACTGTGCTTAGCTACTGCATGAGGTAACATTTGCTTCTCCAGGGAGGCAAGAGAAAACAGAATGAAGTGTTAATGCTGTTCTTGAAATTCACGGAAACTTTCAATGTGGTGCTGTGGAATTCATCATCCTCTCAAAGTCTGTACGGTTTTTCTTGCTGCCTTTGATGGGCAGAAGGCTGGGTGATCCTTCAGCAAGAGGGTAGCAAGGGTGATAGTAGTCCATTCCCAGCCTTCAATGCTGGCTGCAATAACTTTTTTCTTCAGCTCTGGTGCAGACCAGCAGCACAGCAGAGTGGGCGAATGGAGACCACAGCTGCCTTGTGCTCATGGGTACGCAGGTGGCACTTGGGAGCAGCTTATGTTCTGCTCTGTGTTTATCTTCTGGCAAGAATTCGTCCTTTCTGACCTCTTCTTCCCCTTTTTTCTTTGCGCAGTGGGTGGTGAGATCCCGCTGGACATGCGGTTGGGTGGTGGACAGCTGGTGTCTGAGGAGCTCATGAACTTGGGTGAAAGTTTCACGCAAACGAACGACCCGTCGCTGAAGCTCTTCCAGTGCGCTGTGTGCAACAAGTTCACTACAGATAATTTGGACATGCTGGGCCTCCACATGAACGTGGAGCGAAGCCTCCCCGAGGACGAGTGGAAGGCGGTGATGGGGGACTCGTACCAGTGCAAGCTGTGCCGCTACAACACACAGCTCAAGGCCAACTTCCAGCTCCACTGTAAGACAGACAAGCACGTGCAGAAATACCAGCTGGTAGCACATATCAAGGAAGGGGGCAAAGCCAATGAATGGAGGCTCAAGTGCGTGGCCATTGGGAACCCAGTCCATCTGAAATGCAATGCCTGCGACTACTACACCAACAGTCTGGAGAAGCTACGTCTTCACACCGTGAACTCGAGGCACGAGGCCAGCCTGAAGCTCTATAAGGTAAGGCTTGGCTTTGCTTCATCTTCTTTCATTTTTCAAGGAAAATCTATGTTGAACCACAGCGGATTGTGTGACCCTTTGGAGATGAGCTGCTGAGAGCTCTCCATTGGCACCCAATCTCACTGCATGCTGCAGCTTTTCAGCCTGTGTTCTGTTAGTGACTCTGGTTGACCAGGCTTCAGGCCAGTAGGTGTTCATACCCCAGTGCTTTAGAGGGGACTTGTGTGTCTTATGGCACTGCAGCTGTGATACTCTGCACAGAAATTGAACAATCACTGTTAGAAAAGTTGTGCAAGGTGACATTTGCCTGTGGTTTGTTGGCTCTTTCCCGTAGGAGTTAGTCACTTTGTGTCACCGGAAGGCTTTCGGGGTGGTCAGTGTGCTGGTCCTGGCCCTGGGGGGTGGGGGGGCCGTGGCTGCAGTGCTGTTGGGCTCTGTGTGCGTCAGTGCTGGGGTCTGTGAGCAGGGCCTGCGGGGTGCTGGGCAGGGCAGTAGGCGGAGAGGAGCCGTGGCGCGCGCGGCCCTGCACGTTGGAGGCATCGCGTGTTTTCATCGGCAGCCGTATTTGGGCTGTCACTCCCATCTTGTTGTCTTTACTTTTCCTCCCACCCCCCCTCGTTCTGCGTTGTCTTTATAACCATTATAACCATCTTCTCTTTCCTGTCTCATTCGTCTGGTCTCCAACCCCTCCCCTTGCTGGCCCAAACCCTGTGGGCTGTAACCCAAGAGGAGCTCCGGATACAGTAAATAGTCCTTTCACTCGTGCAGCAGAATTGCTCCAGACGTTTCTATTGATTTTCACTGGACTTAAAGCTTCACCTTTTTCTCTAATCATCCCATAATAGCTTTAGTATGAACAATCAGGTACGAATTGCCATAAATCTCAGCAGCCGCATCCCCTCCATTCACACGTGCTCTCCCGCTCATTGCCTGCTGCTCATTCCTCACAGTTTTTTTAATATTCTTTCTGTTTTCATCCTTTTCCTCCTGCTTTCCCCCAAATGTTCTATTTCTTTATATATATACAGAGTGTACCTTGCACTTTTTTATTATTTCTTTGGAAACTTTTCTTTATGTAATGGGAATTTAAGACCTGACATTGAGCTCTATAGTACCCACCCACATCACAGTGTAGACACATTTTCAAAACTCCTGGATTTTTCCAAGGAATTAACAGTTCCAGCAAATTCAGGGAGGAAGGCAATAACCAGGAATATCATATAAGATTTACCTTGAGCTGTGGTTGTTGGACTTACCTGGAATTGGTGGGGAGCTGCTCAGAGCAGGGTTGTGTTTCTCCGAGCTCATTGTTGAGGCCAGGATGGCTGTGACAGCGATTGTTCCATCTTGAGCTGGGATCCAGCCTCAGCCAGCAGAGTCTGGCTCTGGAAATTATCAGGTCTGCACATACACCTCTGCTCTCTGGTGTGCAAGAGACCTGAGAGAGTTACACAGCTTGGGAACTTGGGGCAGGAGAGTGCCCATGAGACTTCAAGAACCAGCTGAGGGAACTGAATCTCCTCTGTGGAGGTCAGTTTGGAGTACAAGAGAGTTGTTTGAAAGCTGTATTATGACTTTTTACACTTAATATTCTCCTTTTAAGTATACATTGCAAAGCTTTGAAGTTTTCTTTATTCAGCCCTTTCATCTACAGTAGGTTCCAGTAGGGAAAAACAATTGGAGCACTAGAATTCTCTCACTGAGGGGAAAGAAAAGGGAAGAAGAAGGGGAAAAAGAATCCAACCAGCATCAGGGGACAGGCATAGGTTTCTATAATAAAGATTCCTAGGATGTTTTCCTTGGGCAGGCAAAGAGGAATTGGCAGTTTTCAAGTTTGTGAGAGACCTGGGCAGTCTCAGTGCTGCTACAGCCCTGTGTTGCCTCTGACACAGCAGTGAAACACCAGCTGAAGGATAACGTGTTTCAGAGTAATGGATTCCTTTGGAATGCTCCATATATTGGCCTTCAAGTATGGCTGGATAAAGCTTGGAGCAGAAGTTGGTGGATGGCTGTATTCACAGTGTCTTGCTTCAGCACAGCTGGAATCAGGGGTTGATTGAGTGGAAGAGCCTCTCTCTGGATGGGGCACGGATCAGCCAAGCTCCAGCACAGCTCCCGGTCCCTGGAGCGGCTGTAACGCCATGTCTGCTGATAACTGAAGGGATGCAGCGGCGCTGGGGGGAGTTCACAGAATGGTTTCTCTTCTCTCAGGCCTTGGTGTGGTCTGCAGTAAATTGAGATTGATTGGATGTTATTTTTCCTCTTGCTAATGTAATCCATTAGCCTGGCACATGCATAATCAGTTTAGAGCACAGTTAACTGGATGTAATCGAGTTCTTCCCTGCCTGCTGGAGAAAATCCTCTCCAGATGCTGCTGGGTGAGAGCACACACTGGGCTTATCACACACAATCCTCCTTATTCTGCTGCTTTTGCCATTTTTTTCCTAAATCACATGTTATTGGCTGCTTGCGTTGCCCAAGTGCCACTTCTGTCAGTGTTACTTGCTGCCAGAAAATGTGATCTGGAGACTCTGTCAGTCCATAGTCGGGTGAACCTTTCAGTCTTCTCCTGCAACACTCCCAGTGCCAGGGGAGAAGGTCTGGTCTTCTGCTGCCATCTTCATCCTGTGCATCGCAATAGCTTCTATCAGGCCTCTTCCCTGTCAGGGGCAGGGGGAGAGGAATGGCAAAAACCTGGAAGGCTCTGGTAACCTTTCCTTCATTGTTGTATACTCCCAATTCCTTGCTGCCCCCTAAAATTCTGTGACTAAAGTGGAAATCCTGTTGTTTATCTGGTGCTTACTGGGGGAGCATGGTGCCTGTGCCTCTCCTGTGACTGCTCTCCTGTGACCACCTTGGGTGGCTGAGGGGGTTTATATCCTGAAGAACTCCCTGGAAAGCAAGAGCGCCATTGTCAATGCATGGCATTACGTTTTTGAGGTGGATGTTCTGGCTTGAGGTAGCTGATGGGTTTGAAGACCCTTCCTTCCATAGCTGGGACATGGTGTGGCCTGGGCTGGGTGACGGTGGCAGTGAGCAGAGGCAAGTGCAGCTCCCTGGAGCAGCAGCCAGGGCTCGTCTCCTCGCTCGGCACCTGGCATGGAGCAGAGCAGTGCGTTCCACACATCTGGGAGAGGTTGGGCACAAGGTCCCAGCGTCTACTGCACAGGTGGAGTTTCCAGAAGGAATTAATCTGCTTGAGGAAGAGCCAGGTTTGGACATTTCCTGCAACTTCCTGACAGTCTCTAGTTCAGAATGTGCAGCTCAGAAGAAGTTTAAACAAAGAACTACTGATGAAACACACTGCTGGCCAGACAGCCCAGCAAGTGCCTTCAATGAGTTCATTCAGTGTCTTCCTTTTCAGTGTTTCCAAGTGCTGAGTTCACTTTTTTAGGGAGTAGGGAGTCTGAAGGAGAGGGTTTGGGTTACATGGTGCCATGTATAGAGGCTCTTTGTTAGCTAGAGATGCAGAGTGTGCAGGAAAATGACTCTTTAACATCAGTGCTCCTGGTGCAAGTGGTGATGAAACTGTGGATCTGTGCTGACTCGGACAGATGTGAAGCTGACCTGTGGGAAGGAAAGGAGGATGTGCAGCTGCACACCCAGCAGAAGGCCTCAGTTCCACCTGGAGCAGCATTGTCCCATCATGCCTGTCCCTCAGGAGCTTGTGTCTCCTTTGCTGCCTCAGGATTCTCAAAGAAACTTGCTGGAAAATCCCCAAAAAGTTTTAATCCCAGAGGATGCATGGAATATTGTATGAGATGTAGTTACAGAATGATGATGGTGGTAATGTATTCAAATTCAGTGTCCTTCCATAACAGAACCAGGCAAAAAGAGTACCTTCTGTAATAGTAGCTAACTTTGAAGTTAAAATTATGTGAAAATGGGTGAGCTACTGTTGGATATGGTAAAGGGTGTGATGTGTGTGGGTCACAGAGGAGTTACCAAAAAGCACCTTAGGTGCTTGTGTTAAATGTAACAACCCCTGAGAAAACAGAGTGGAGGGAACCTGGCCAAAGTCCACAGAAAATCCAGCATGATCAAATAGGAAAGTATTACACGTGGAGGTAGGAAAAGAGAAGAAGGCCTGTGTTACACGGAGGGGAAGGAGGAGAGAATCCTTCTTGTGCATTTAAGAGCAGAATTGAAAGGTACCTCTGTATGGAGGATAAATCCTGAAGGGTGGTCTCACGTGGAGGAGCCATGAAGGAGAAAGTCACTGTCTTAGCAGGACTCTGTTCTGAAGGGTTCTGGAGGAGCCCCACAGGAGGGACAGAGGCTCCTGGCAGTAGTGTGGGTCAGGAACTGCAAAGCATTAAGTCAGCAAATTGATAGAAACTGTAATAGAAAAGTCCTAGGAGGCATATGGATTAGGAAGGGGAAAAGCAGACTTTTGGAAGAGAGGTTCTTGCAGCACTGTCAGTTGTTTGGAGGAGCCAGCCAGGCTACAGGCAGGGCTGGACTGGACTGGGCTGCAGGGACAGGGGATTCCCAGGGTCTCTGATGGGATTCTTCATAAGCAAACTGGGGAAGAGGTCTGTGCAGGGGTAGGGAGGTGAATGATGAGAAACAGAAGGTAAAATAAGAACTAACTTTCCACTACAGAGAAAAAGGATTGGAAAGATACATGGGATTTCTCTGTTTGTAAGTGATCCAAGAATGGAGTTAAAAGCAAGCTTAGAAATCTATAAAGTAAAAACAGTGGACCACTTAGGTGTAAAGCTGTGACAGTTGCAGAAGAACTTTACGACATCAAGTGATTTCACAGGAAATGATTGATGGAATTTGATGTCACTGTGTTAGAGGGATGGGAGGCAGAAAACCCTACTGGGGGGGTAGGGGGAGGAGGGGCTGCTAGGCTTCCTGCTTCCCCACACGTTAAAAAAAAGAAGAAAACAAAAAAAAGGGGGGTTAAAGTTGTTCTTCCTGCAAGCGAGATGTGGAATTGTTGCCAATCTCTTTGAAGACATTGCCTCAAAGATCAGTGGGCTGCAGAAGGGCAAGGGGATAATGTGTGAACTGTGTAAATCCTCCCTTTGTCTGATGGTTCAATACTGTGTTCAGTTTAGGTTGTTTTAGGAAGGCTTAAAAAAAAACCCTAGAAGGTACCAGAGTAAGTTGCAGGAATGGCAGATGGCTGGAATGACTTGGGTAAAGACCATTGACTTTGGAGTTGGCTTGACACAGGAATCCAGGGTGGAGGAGAACTTGTGAATTTCATAAATTTCAGTTCTCTGGAAATTCCTGGTTTAATAAAATACTGCTGCATTTGGATTGGTGTGAGTTAGTCTTGCCATAATTCTGAGTGAGGTCAAGCTGAGAGTCTTCTCATCCCATCACTTGGCTGACAGGAGAGGTTCCCTGCAGGACTTCTGGGAAAGCTCTGGAAAAGTGTAGGAAAGCTCTGGGGACCAGCCCAGCTCCAGCCCAGGGACCTGCCAGAGAGCTCCTTTTGGAGCTGCCAGGAGCTGGGCTGATTCAGTTCTGAAATACCCAGATGATGTTGTGGGCAGAAGGAGACATGTTTGGGTTTTGATTTTTATCACAAACTTCCTCCCATCTCTGCCTTTTAAGGTTCTTGGGGTAAAGTTGCTCACAGAAAGTCTGTCATGCTCATTAGGAGATTTAGAGCTCTGTTAACCTTTGATTTACTGGCTGTCTGCCTTCAGTGTGTTTTGCCTTTATTTTTGCAAGTTTATCTCTTGAAATACAGATGCAGCGTTAGAGCTCTGAATTGCACTCTTGAGCAACACAAATTGTGCCTGAAGCCCATTCAAATTACAGCATATGAGGGACTTTGAGCTGATTTCCTACAAGGTTTAAGACAAATTCCAATGGCAGTTTCACAAGGGAAGTAAATACTCATTTAAGTCTCCCTACAAAGTTGTTTTTAAAGATGGTTCTGAAAACCTTTAATTCTAATCTGCATCCTCCAGTCTTGGATAAGCTCGTAATGAAAGGAGCTTATGGACGGCCAGTGTGAGAAGGATGGACCCTTAGGAACCAGTACCTTTGGTCCTGTTGGGATTGACAAGTATTTTGCTACAAAAAGCTCTCCCTATCAGTTTAACCCTTTGAGACACCTCCCTCATGGGGTTGCACTTTCCTCTGAGTGACGGATTTCTCCATGCTGTCACCCTGGCATTAAAAGACGTCTTTATCTTCCTTTAGGTATTCAATACCAAAGTCTGTTAGTACAGGATCACAGAACTTTTCCTTTCTCTGCACTGTTTTTTGAAAGGGTTGGAATCAGAGCTGCTGAGAGCACACAGCATTGCTTGCTCTATGTTTTATTTATGGGCCTCTGTCACTTAGGTTTTCTTTCAAGTTTTCCAGTAAGTGCTGAGCCATGTGCAACCAGCAGCTTAGTAAAGAAACCACCCTGTAAAAGCAACGTAAATAACAAAGGAGTGAGTGCAGCTGGAGCAGGAGCCCTGGTCACACAACAGGAACCAGGAGCTCCCCAGAACATGGAGCTAAAAGCCCTCGGTCATATAGGGTTTAGAATTCAAAGTATTTGTGAGGATGAGCTATAAAATCCAACTAAACAAACCAACACGAGAAAAAAAAAAAATCAAACAATAAAACACCTTGTCAAGCTTTATCCTAAAGTATGTAAGCTGAGTTTTTCCTGGTTTCTGTAGCAGCCCATGGGCAGAGCAGCAGGAGTGGTCTTGGCTCTCCCTTATTCACCTAGAGCTGTGGGTCAGCAGGGAGAGAGGCTCAGCACAGGGCGGGGGAGGGTCTTGCAAAGCTGTTCTCAGCCTCGGGTGTCATCTCAAAACAAGGTGCCATCATGTTGATGGAGTGTCTGCGTGCATCTGACCCTTTCCCGTGCAGGATGCCAGTTCTGTCTGTGTGTATGGTTCATTCTTTTATCGTGGTAATTATGGAACATGTGCATGAGTATTTACATTTCCAGGCAGGAATTTTTCCCATGTCAGGTGACGCTTGTTGTTGGGATGTTCAGGGAGAGGACAAAGTGGTTCTGGCCCCAGCTTTGGTGCAGGGTGGCTGACAGGCTCTGGCAGACCTTGCCTCAGTGGTACAAGCTGTCAGGGACCCACTGTCCCTCCCATGCTGGTGTGGGAGTCACTGCTCTGCAGAGGAGAGCATGGAGGGAGAGATGCTGGTCCAGATCCAAAAGTCTGGCACTGTCTTTTGGGTGATCAGCTGCTGTGAGCAGTGGTAGGCATCCACTTACTCTCCTGCCTGCAGCTTTAGCTCTGCCGTGGGAAGCTCCAGTCAGGAGGCCTGAGAAGGTGCTTGTCCAGGACGGGTAATGGGCTTGTCCAGCTGGTTCTGGGGTCTTATCCCAGTATGGTTGTCAGGATCTTACCACAGCATGTTTGTCAGGGTCTTTTCCCCACACCCTGCAGACACTCAACACACGCAGCTGAAGACGAGCTGGTGGGACTGGAACAAGTGAGGGTTTAGGAGTTCTGGAGCAAAGAGCTGGAGGAACTGGGAGACAGTTGGGTGTGAGGCTGAAGCAGGCAAGTGGCACTGCAGTGCAGGGCTCAAAGCCTGCTAAAGAGCTGTGCTCGAGTAGTTCCCCTGAGGATCCCTCGCTCCCTCTGGGCAGTGTGTTTCTCTTTGCAGAGGTTGTTAAGGAAACTTCCCAGTCAGTCCCTTCCAGAGACTCCTGACAAGTCACACTCCCAAGGCCAGAGACTTCCACTGCTGGGACCAAAGCCCCTCCAGAGGTGGCTCCAGTGGCCCGATGAGTCCCACGTGACCCCACACAGCCCCCACTCACCCAGTCAGACCAGGTTTCCCATGGCACAGTCTCAGGTGTCTCATTCCATAAACCCATTGATTCCTGGTGTAGTAAGAGAAGCAGTTGGAGGTGGTGCCTCTGAGGAGGGACCCCCAGCCAAAGGGCACCTGGCCTTTTATATCCTCATAGTCTACCCACACACAATTCTCCAGGTCTTCAGCTCCTGCCCCTGTTTCCCTGTCCATCCACCTTGCTGGTGTTACTGGACTACTATCCCCTTTGTTAGCCAAGAGGCTGGCAATTCCCAGTTCCTACTGTGTCTCCCAGTGTCCATTCACCTGGCTGGTGTCTCCCACATTCATGCCCTTTGTTATCCCAAAGGTTGGCAGCTCACGGCCTCTTGTCCTGGGCTGGGACCCAGAGCTCAATCTGCATTTCAGCCTGTGTCTTGAGTCCAGCTGCCCAGACTAGATGGATTCCTCAACACAGGCAATATGCCTCAAAGACCTCAGAATGCTCTTAGTTCCTTTCCTTCTAGGACAGGGTCAGGTTTTCAGTGCCTTGGGCACCAGCCCTGGCCAAGCCCCAGTTCTGCAGCTGTAGGCTCGCTGGCGACGACCTCAATAAATAATGGATGGGCATTCATTAGCATCCATCTCTGTCGGGGGCTGGTTTGAAGGCCAGGAAGAGGCCCACGAGGTGCTTTCCCCAATCTGTTCTATGTGACCTGGCACAGACTGCTGGCTTCTGTTTGGCTGTGCCAGTGCACTGGGCTGCAGGACGCTGTGTTGTCCTTCTCTGGCTTTAACTGAACCGTTCCTAAAGAAACTGTTGTAACAAAGTCCCCAGAATTGCTATGGAAGCAGCATGGGAGGTTCTGTGTTTGCTATCTCATAGGGAATTCATTAAAGTACAATAAATAATGTATGCATGATACATAACTTCATACCATAATGGGCTTTTTTCCCTTCTTGCCAGTTGTAAAAGTCCTGATCCTGCGCTGTGACGTGAGCAGCCAAGTTCTGCAAGTCAAATTAGGCAGTAAGTTGCACTTGTGCAACAGGTTCTCTGGAAGTTGAGCCTTGGGCTACGGTTGGACAGGCTCTGGTGTAAGCCTGGCTGCAGCTGTTGGAAGATCCTTGGCTCCAGGTAGCTTTGGCAGAGAGGCAGGGCTGGGTGTCTACAGCCCAGGGCTGCAGGGGAGAGCCCAGCACGCTGTCCCCCCCCACAGCATCCCTCTCGTTGTGCTTTAAAGCAGGGAGATACCTGCATCTGGCCATTGAGCCATCAGTGCAGCGCAGCTATTTCCAGGATCCCGAGTTTCCTCTTCGTCCTAGAAATTACCTTGGGATTTTTCTGTTCTGCTGAGTTGGCCGTGGCTCGGGTAGAAGTGAAGTGCAGTGGCTGCTGTGTCCCCCCACTGTTTGAGCCTGCTGTGACCCCCTGTGTCAGCTCTGGGCTCACAGGCCAGGGAGGTGGGGAGCTGGTTGCAGGAGACAGAGATGTTCCGATTTAATTGGGGAGGATATAAATGCCTGACTTGTATCCCTGCCGTCCATCTCTCAGCAGACCTGCAGAATGTTCTCAGGCTGATGGACATTCCTGTTTGGGTTCCACCACACAGATGTGGCAGCTGGGGTTCTCTGACCCAGTTACTGCCCCTCAGCTGCCCCCTGACCTCTGGGCTGTCTCCTGCCCCTCGTTCGGGCAGTCCAGCCCCATCTCACCCACTCAGCTCCTCCCTGTGCTCAGGGAAGGATGGATACAAAGAGAATCACCTGGGGAAGTTTCAGGCAGCAGTAACAAAGCCTGTCTCCACAGAGGGGAGGCTAATTACACAGCTAATTAATCCAACAGATGTCACTTTAAATGCCTGTTTCTTTGTGATTCTGTTGCACACATCATGCTGGTTAAACAGACTTCATGGACTCCATTCAAAATGCCTGTGCAGGCTGCTGGGAGCTGCCAGGGAGACCCCAGGGTGTCCTGTTCCACAGGGAGGAGCAAGTCCCAGGCAGCCTGGTCTGGGCTGCACTGTGCACAGACTGCACATGGGGAAAATGTCATGTAATAGCTCTGTTGAGTTAAAAACTCTGAAACAGCAGCTGTGAGGATTGAAGGGGGTTGTTTACATTCTTGCTGTGAGTACAGGGCTGGGGCAGAGGGGACCTCCTCCCGCCACAGGGCTGGGGGTAAGGCAGAGGGGACCCCATCCTGCCTCATCAGCTCTGCTTGACATGAGGAAAAGAGAGTTTGGAAACCTGAGCTGCTCTGGTGAGGTCAGCAGTTCAGACCCAAGGCGGTGGAGGGCACAAAGTGCTGTCTGTCTGAGGTGAATGTGGTCTATCCGGTTCCTGTAGCATCAGGAGGGCTCCCTGCTCTGCCTCCTCGGGGGGAGGCAAAATGAACATGTCTTCAACTTTTTAAGGGAGTCTTTGCTCGTGAAGGCACAGCCTTGATGGTGTGATGGCCCTGTAGAAGAAAGGAGCAGTTCCATGTCCTTGTGTGGAGCTGGCCCTGCGTGCTGAAAGTCAGTGGTCACTGTGTGACAGCTCTTGTCAGCCTCTGCTGGGACTCCCCCCCATTCAGCATCTGACTGACATCTGGGGGAGTGGGGGACAGCCGTGGCACCACAGTGGTGTCACAGCTGGGGTTTGTCAGTGGGTGTCGTGGTATGTTCCCCCCTCATGCGGTTCTGCAGGCTGGCACTATTTGGGCAGGGTGCCAGCATGTGTCCATCGCCTGAGGCCAGCCCTGCTGTGGTCAGGTACTGTCGCGCTGCCTGGGCATGTCCCCGAGGAAGACTGGGCTTGGGAAACATCCCATGTTCTGCTGCCTTGGCCTTTTATTCTGCTTGGGTACTGGACGAGTCAGATGTTTCCCTGTATCTCCCTGAGCTGATTCCTTCTGGACACAATGGGCTCGTACAGCACTTGGCTGCAGTGTGGGACCAGGGCCTCCAGCTGTGTGCTTAGGGGGAGCTGCTGGAATGGAAGTGCAACCCCAGCACTCTGGAAATGCCCCATGAGAGAGTGCTGGAGGCAGTGGTTGAGCTGCCTGGTACAGCTGCGGGGGAAGAGCATCTTCCTGGGGTCTCAACATCCTCGATGAGTCGCAGTTGGCTGCTTGGTTCAGTGTAATGGATGTGTGCTCATTTCCCACAGCTGATGAGGATTATATCAGCTTGGTTTAACAGTCTCATTTGCTGCTCCCAGTGCACACTTGTTTTAATGCGTTTCAGTTAATGAGGTAGAAGAGAGAATGAGGTGTTACTGTTTATGTACAGACAGCGAGGCTGTGCCGAGGGCTCTGGAGCCCGGCAGTCCCTGCCCAGTGCTCTCCAAGGGACAGCATTAGCTGGCATTTATAGAAAATTTATTGGCTGCGGTTTATCCAGGTAAAATTTCTCCCAGTGGTGCCTGTTTCCCTCTCCTGCCTACCTTATGCTTTATTGCAAGCTACAAGACACGTTGCCCGCAGCCTGTCCCTGGGCAGGGGATGTCAGCGGGCTGAGGGTGCCGGTGTTGAGTATCACAAAACACCGCGGTGTATTTGATGTGGGCAAAACTGCTGCCATCTGCCTGGGGTAAAAAATTTCACGTGTGCTCCGAGGGGGTTTATGGCTGGGACACTCCATGCTTTCATTGTTCCGCTGCTGCTGTGGTATTTTCAGGTCCCTGTGGGGTCAGGGCCATGCAGTGCCAGGCGCTGGGTGAGTCGGTTCCTTCACCGGTGCACTCTTGCTTACCTGCTGTGTCCCCTACAGAGGAGGTGTGCTGTGCCCAGGTGTGGAAAATGGACACCAGTGCCCTGACCAGAGGGGCTCTGCCTTCCTGAAAAACTGCTTGTCCTTGTGCTGACGGTGAATATTTGCCACGGGTAGGCTGGAGCTGTGCTCCTTGGAGCAGCATCTCATGTCCCCAGCCCGTGCTCGGTGCCAGTGAATGACTGAGGCCACTGGCTCTGTGCTGGCCAAGAGCCAGGCTGGTACCAGGGCTGACAGCAGCCAGAGGCCGTGCGTGTGGTGCTGCTTTGAAGGTGAAGCTGCTGTTGGTTTAAGCGGGAATTAAACAATTACCGCGTCTTAGTTCTCCCCACCTCCGGTGGATTGACTCTATAAATTGTCAGCCTGTTGACATTTTAATGTGAATTATGTCATATGGTATCCCCTTTGATTTCAGCATGCCTTAGTTTGTAAATACACGAGCCTCTCAAAGGGCTGTGGTTAGCGCGCACGCGGGAGGCCTCGGGGGTTTTGGTGGGGAAGGAGAGCAGCGCTCGTCTGGCGGCAGCCGTGGAGCCTGGCAAGGCACCGAGCTCCAGCATGCAGCCACGGCTGCCTGGGAGCGCCCACGCGGACCCCGCGGGGTCCCGCCGCATCCCCTGGGTCCCTCCGCGTGTGGCTGCTGCCCTGCCCTCCCTGGGGTCGTGCGGCCTCTCCTCTGCCCATTGCTGGTCAGCTTCTCCGGCCAGCTGCAAGGAGCTGTGTCTGTCTGTCCCCTTGTCTGGTTCCTCACATCCCTGTCCCCATCCAGGCCCCAGTCTGTGCTGCAGAGAAACTCCTAATTCAGCAGATCCTGGTCATTTGGGTCAGCCTTCCCTTATGTTCTTTTGAAAACTGGCCCAGAGAGTTGTTGCAGTCTTCCATTGTGTGCCAGAAGAAGGAGGCAGGGTCAGCAGAAGAGCAAGGAGCTCTCCTGCAGTGACCCCTTCTGCCTTCAGGTGAGACTCACCTCCTGCCTTTCCAGCACAAAGCCAGAGGGTGTCCCAGTTTGAGAATTCTGATTTCCTTCCCTTGGCCCACATTGGTGGGACTGTACTGTAATGCTGGGGTTAGGTGCAGGTGTGTCACGTTAGGGCCACAGAAGGACAGTGCCTAGCTTTGGGTTTTGACCGCTAGCAGAAGTGCTGGAAAGGGACCAAATGCTGGAAGTCCCTCAGAGAAGGGACTTGCTGTCCCAGAGCAGGTTCTTAAGCATGCTGTGATCATAGGTGGGAGACATTTAAAGGCTTTGGAGTCCTGCAGATGATGTTTTCCTGTCATGGAGTCTGTGTTACAGACACCTCTGGCTGCCTGTGAGTGTTTTTCATGGTCTCACAAAGCAGGAAGTTTGCTTTTAACATTTTCACACCTCCTTGGCTCTGACTTACCTGGATTTTCCAGTGCATGCACTGCAGTGCCCAACTAGGCCTCTCAAAGTGTCTGACTCTGGGCTGGGCAGGGGAATTATCCAGACATGAAACCTGCAGACCGACCTCCTGGTAGCACGTGGTAACCCCAAGCAGGTATTTTTGCAGACAGGTTAATCCCATGTGGTCACAGAAATGAGGATTTTGGGGCAGTTGGAGTAACTGGAGTTACACCTGCAATTTCATAAACAGAGTTTAGAAATCTGTTATCTCCTCACACCTTTCTGTTGTGAGTGGTTGCAGCTCCCAAAGAAAGGTTTTACTGCTTCCATTTTATTTTTGAATTGCAGTGGTCAGTACACCCTCCTAATGCTGATCAGTGCTGCCTCCATAGTGTTTGTCATTTACCCATGTGTCTCTGCAGACTGCCACTGGGATTGCAGAGCCACAATGGCTAAAACCAGTAAACAGTGGGCTTAATTTTTCCCAGGGGTTTCTGTACCTGTGAAGATAAATGCCAGTGGGTGCAGATACACATGAACAAAGAGAGCACCAAAGAGCAGAGACATTTATCATCTCGGGTTTGCTCTGTTTGCCTCAGTGCGCTTCTGTGCTCTCCTTGTTTTCCATTGCTGTAGTCTGTCTTGGAGGGAATAGCTGCAACTAATGCTCAGAGCCATTCTATTCTCTTGTAGATCCCTCTGCAGAATTATCCTACAGTTGAATTAGATTGTAGATATACACAGGAAATACAGAGCAGCAAACCCAACTGTCTATAGGCTGCAAACTGCTTGGGAGGTCATGTACAGAATCCATGAGCCAGACAGTTGTGCTGCTGTGGATTGCTGTGGGTCATTGATGCGTCCTTCCTGGTGGAAACCAGGTGGGATGGGAACCATTACATGCCAAGGACGGGAGAGGTTTCCCAGTTAAATTTGGAGGAGGTTGTGTTTGGAAGGCTTCTCCTCCCCATTAGCTCGGTGGCTTTCCTTACAAAGTAGTTGTTCAGGGGTGTGGGGCAAGGAGCAATTGCATGAATTTCTGTACACAGTTCTTAAGACACATTAGTGTCCATTGGGTTCATGGAGCCCTCACAGCCTTCTAGAACATAGGAAGTAGCAGGTTGCCTTAATTCAGCCCTTTGTGTGCAGACATTATTTTGGTTCTTAATTATAAGTAGTTCCATACATATTTTTCCAGCAGGATTCCTGCCTCATTCTGTGAGTAATTATTCCATTTCTTTTTATCTTCCTCTTTCATTACATTGCCCCAGGCTTTGTCTAATACAATCCAAAGCTTTCACTGAATGAAGAATTATTTATTTTCTCATGGGCATTTCCGTGGTGCTCTGTGTTCTGTTTGTGTTTCACAGGCGCTTACAGAACTTACCTTGGCAGCGTGGTCTGAAATCAGCTGGTGCTCCTGTCCCCATGTTCAGGGGTAGGTTGATGCCTCAGAGGTCGTGCTCTGGCTGCCCAGCCCTGCAGCCTGTGCCACTGCAGAAGGGCTGCTCCGCTGCCAGGAGCCTTCCCTGGCTCTACTGGTTTTCAGCTCACCTTCACGACTCGAGGAGTATTACATATTTCCTCTTTCTGCTTCCATTCTGTTGTGTTAGTCCATCACACCATCCTTTAGTTTTCCTTCCTCCCTTATCACCTGATCGTGAAAAGTCCTTTACAGCTGTGGACTGTGGGCAAACAAGGTCCCACATAAGATCACCCAAAGTCCCCACACAAGATGGGTCTTTTGTTTTTCCATGGATTTCTGTTGGCTTCTGCAGGGGGAGATTGCGTCCTCTGTGTCTTTGATACTGATACTCTGCAGTTTATGGAGAGGATTGAAAAACTGCCTTGTGCATTGTTGTTACTGTTCTTGGTTATCTGCTGGGAGTTGAGGTGGTACAGTGCTGTAGGAAGTTATAAAGAAGCAGTATGAAAACAAGGAAAGCTTCAGTCCATGACAGCTTCCCTGGAGATGGATGAAGCAATAAATCCCGGGCGAGGGGAGTTAATCTGTGTCCGTAGTGTTTCATTTAATAGCCTGAGCTCGGGCTGGGTTTCTGTGGCTGGTTCAATGTCCCCCATGGTTTCATGGCACATTATTACGACAGTGCCTGGCTGTCCCCTCCTGTGGCCCCGTCCTGCCTTCAGGAGGACCTCACCTCCAAGGTGCTCCTCTGACTCGCTGCTGGGGCTCTGCACTGCAGTCGCTGGGGCACCTGGAGCCAAGGCAGCAGGGAAAGGGACTGGCACACCTGGGTGCCCCTTGGCTTCAGGATGTGGGGCAGAGCGCAGTGGTGTCCGACAGTCCTCAAGCTTTTCCTGCAGAGACTGGTGGTTCTTTCCCAAAAGACTTAATATGGGGGGGGAATAGCATTTTTATTTAAGTCCTTAAAGCAGGCTCCACACATAGAGAGGGGTTT
Organism: Tichodroma muraria; assembly: GCA_013390105.1. Classification (NCBI taxonomy): domain Eukaryota; kingdom Metazoa; phylum Chordata; class Aves; order Passeriformes; family Sittidae; genus Tichodroma; species Tichodroma muraria. Next base: position 100,066 of record WAAG01010802.1, on the reverse strand, counting down.
GGGTAGCTAAGACTGAGCTGCATTATCAACACAAGACCCAGGAGTGTATCGCATCAGAGCCTCCTTGGAGAGCCCTCCTGCGTAACACAGGGCTCATTCCCTTGGCTGCAGGAGGAAGCAAAACATCAGGGGTATGGAGGCTCCTAGCCTGGCTCTGTGTTACAGAAAGCCCGCTTCAATCACTCAGCAGCTACACAATTACAATATGGACAACAGATTTCGATCCTGCTGTCTTTCCAGGTTCCCCCCAGACCTTTTGATTACATAATTTACTTTTTATCCAGTGTTTTTCCATATTCCCAGGCTGCTCTAGTTCACCTGAGTGTTCACAGCTTAGCAACTCACACTGAACTGATTATTTTCAAGTAGATGTAACAAAATATGTTATAAAGATCTGGGCAGTGGCATTGTGAGGCCTGCTTATGGTTACTGTCTTCAGTTGTTTTTTTCCCATTTGTTTTCCTAACCCTGAAAAAGATGAGGCTCCCTGAATTCCTCAGCTCCTGCCTATCCCAGCACTGAGAAAGGAGTGGGCTGGAAGCACTGAGCCTCTTCCTTGCTGATGTTGCTGCATTCTGGCACAATTTTCTTTTTCTTTTTTCATCACTCCATCCTATTGCTGTCCATACAGTGCTTTGCAGGTATAAGAGCAGCTTTTCCACTGTGTTTCTCCGGGCATGGCAGCATACATGGAAATAAGAAGTGACAAAACTGTATGCTTTCCTGAGCATCAGAATGTCCCTGGTCCAGCCTTTGGTTCAGTTGCAAGAGGAGTTTAACCATTCCCAAGCTCTGTGCTGCTCCACAGGAGCTGCTAGGTGAGGCCGGCTCTGGGTTACATCCTCACATCCTGACTGGTTGTAGGAGAGGTCACTTTGTGTGAAGTTTGTTGGTTCCAGTTGGTCAGAGGTGCACAGGTGAGCAGCAGAGGAGCCCTTGCAGGGCTGTCGTGGGTCCTTTGGTGGAGCCGCAGCTGGGCAGGAGTGTGCAGGGCTGAGGGCAGCGCTTTACAGGCCAGCAGATAGGAAATGTACTCTCATGGTGCTTTGGTTTTAGCACTGTAATTAGCAGGATCGATACTCACACTCCTGTGTGCATCTCCACCTACAGCAGCGCTTGCGCCTGCGCCTCTGGGGGGGTTCCGGGGATCTGGAAGATTCTCTGCTGTTGAAGTTGTAGTTGCCCAAGAGTGGATTTCCTGTGCTGGCAAGACTTTGCAGGGCAGTTGCGGGAGAAGAGAAGGTTGGATGCTGTAGGAGAGTGCCCAAGGACAGGCAGACCTGTTACTTTCCCCTCCTCTGGGCTGCTCAGCAGGTGTACGGCGATGCAGGTGTGCAAGGGATACCTGTGCTACTGGAGTTAGGTACCACAGCTGGAGAACAGCATCTCTGGCTGTTCCCTCACCTCCCTTGGCATCTCCTCCCTCCCTCCAGAGGTCTTCAGCCAGCATCCCACTCTGTTTCCCCTGCACTAGGAGGGGTTGCCCAGCATAACTGGGCCGGTGCTGGCTCCCCCATGGACTTTGTCCTTCCTCGAGACATGGGAAGGAAGTCTTCCACGGGAGGAGCCCTAGTGAATGAAGCTCTTGGCTGTCAGTTGTCCCCATACAGGTTTGCATCTTCTGCATCTCTTCCAAGGAATGATTAATTAGTGCTTGCAGGTCTGTTGCACAATTAAAAAGGTGTGGGGGATGTGATTACAAGTTCAGCCTTTCTTGGCGCTTGCTTTCTGTTAACCTCTGTTGTTCTCTGTCCACAGACCCCATGGGACTGTGGGCGTGCAGGGGTGCTGCTCATCATAAGCAGGCAACATAAACAATGTCCTTGTTAGGAGCTGCTCCAAGGCCCTGCAAAGAAGTTGGCTGCTGGAGCCAAGCAGAAGCTGGGACTGTGCCTCCCCCTGGGCTTTAGCCCCTCCTCATTAAGCAGGTCCGGGCTATTGATTGGAAGCTTGTGTTTGGAAGAGTCTTACTTACTCTATGCATTATCTTGACAGATTGATCAGACCTGATTGAGAACCTCTTAAAGGAACGAACAGCTGTAATGGGAAAGTTGGACTCTGTCATCCGTTAGGATGATTCTGGGAGCGAGAAGAACGAGGCTGACATCTTGGAGCAATTGTATTTACAATTAACATGGCTGAAAACGATTGCCTCTATTGATCCCCCCTTCCTGCAATTACAGCCCCATTGTTTACATTCCAGCACTTCAGTTATAAAAAGGAAATTCAATAATTATTGCATTATTTAAAGTTAAAGTGCCACAGAGTTTGCTGGCTATGCTTGCTGGTTGATTTAACGTTCAGTAAAATCCATGCTGAGCTCTCCATCCTTAGGCTGAGCAATATTTGGCTTTTAATGAGACTTCAAGGGCTGGTGGAGCAAACCCCATTTACTGGGTTGCTTTTGGGTTTGGGGGGGAACCCAGAACCTTGCATCATGGCTAGCACCAGCCGCGTGGCTAACAAGGAGAGCATCTGGTTCACTTGTTGCCAGGCAGGGCTGGAGGGCTCAGAAAATACACATGTGGTGGCGTATGGGGGTGGGCTGTTAATGGGGGCAGTTGTGGCTGTTCTTCAGGCCTTTCCGTGTGATTTGGGGACTTGGATTGGTACCTCAGCCTCTGTGGCAGGAGGGAGTGCTACATTTCCATCCTCTAGGTAAGAAAGATAAGGATCAGAGAGCAGTTACCACAAGCTGAGCTGCAGAAACTGAGGGGCAAACGGGCCTGAACCCCACCACTGGCAGGCAGCACGGGGGTGTGATGCACGGAGGCAGGAGGCTGGAGGAGGGAAGGGTTTGTAACACTGCTCCTTTGGAAGCAGTAAACAATTCAGGATATTGGTTGGATATGAAAGAGCGGAAGTTCAGCTTTTCAACCTACTGAATGCAGAATCAATTTTCCCCCTTCCAGGAGGATGGGGGGGACTCCAGCTCTCCTCAGTGTGCAGCCAGCGTGTCCCATTGCGCGCCGCGGCCGCTCCCCGGCTCCAGGAAATTCCAGCTGGGGCTGCAGGTGTGAAAGGAGAGCAAGATGGATTGGCCAGCCCTGACTTTTATGGAGTACTTGGAACAGACCAGGATCAGACAGCTGCATCCACATGACTTTCATTAAAAATTCAGATTCTTCTCTTGCAGGGCTGTGTGATTTATCTCGTGCAGCACATCAGAGGCACATGGGGGCCAAGAGATGCTCGCGAGGCCTCTGAGGTGTGCAGCGGGGTCGGGTCCCTTTCTGTGGCGACCCATAAGCCCCGCTCCAGCTCCCCTGTAGGGGTCAGCTCCTGTCCCTCCCCAGGGGCATGCAGTCCTCACTGGCACCTGAAGTGTTTCCTACCAAGCCCATGACTAAGGTACACCTGTCTGACCTCACCCCGAGGAAGAGTCAGTCCCTGGGTATTCTCCTGTGCTGCAGATCTGCTGCTGGGGCTGAAGGGGTTCCAGTGGCTCCTGAGCTTGGCTTGACCTCTCCAAGTAAATGCCAAGGTGTTCCCTGGTTCCGTGTGCTGGTTCTGGTCGCTGGGGCTGCTCAGACATCAGTGCTTGTAGGAGAAGGCCAGTGCAGTGCTCCTCTGTGGTGCTGCTTCTTTCTGTGGCTTTTGTGACCTTCCAGCAGATTTTTGGCTCCTTCTTCCCTGCCTGCATCTGTCAATTCTTTGAAATCACTGCTAGCTTTACCCATCCTAATGGAGCTGAGTGCTGAGTTCAGAGGTAGGAAAAGTGTTATGTTTGGAGAAAATCTCTGCCAAAGATGAAGTCTGATGACTTCTTTTTCAAGAAGCTCTGGGTAGTGGAGTGGCCTTTGTTTTCATGGCAGGGTATCCTGTGATGTAAGAGTGCTCGGAAGTGATGTGGAGGAGGTTTCTGCAGACTGTTTGTCAGTGACCCACACAGCACCTGGCGGTACAGAGTGGTCGGAGTGGTGAGGAAGAGGATGTTTGTGCAAGCAGGGGGGCGGGGAGCTCGCTGGGGCCATGCCCGGCAGGCTTTGCGCAGCCCTGGAGCGCTGTCGGCTGAGGATCTGCAGGGCTGCAGCCGGCGCTTCTGTCACAGCCAGGGGGAGGAACATCCTTCCTTTTGTTCCTGCTGGTTTGCTGCTGTGTAGCCTTTGTAAGCTTATTTTCCTACTTTGGGTTCTGGTCCCCAGTCCTGTTACCTCACCTGCTTCTCCTGCCCAGAGAGACCCAGACATGTGCAAGGGATCTCGCAGGGCAGCTGAGGATCACCATGTGCCTGTCCTTGGGGCAGTGACAGAGTTTCTGCTGCTGGTTGTCCTGTCAAAGTCTACAGAAGAAGGTGCCATCCTCGAGTCTGGAGAGAGTTTTCTCACGTGTTCTACTGCTTTTGTAGCATGGATGCCTCCTGAGGGTGGTGATGGGGTGTTCCCCCTCACAGTGCAAACCAAGGACTTGAGAGGTTCCCAGCTCTGTGAGCGTGGGCTTGTCCTGAATTCGGCATTCAGGGCCCTCCAAAGGGAAGGCTTTGTGCCAGTTAAGGCTGCATAGGAGCTGGGCCTTTTTCTATTGATTAATGAACATCCAAATCACAAGACAGTTCAAAGTGTTGTTGCATCTCCCTGGTGGGTTGAGGTTACAGGTCAGATGTCCCCGAGAAGAGCAGCTGAGCTGTTTAACATGGCAGAGAGGGATTGAAGAACCCACTGGTGCCCCTGGCAGTGCTTCAGGGGGAATTCTGTCCTGTCACCATCGGAATCAGGCTCATTGCATATGGCTGAATAAACTTTGCACAGAAGAGATTTTGAGCAGATAGTGGTTTAACATCTTTCAAAATTTAAAAGATTTTTTTAAAATTTAAAAGATGCAGAAGAGCTTAGGAATCAGATGGTGAATATGAACTGCAGGGGCAGCTACAGAGGTGTTCAGGAGAGTTTGTTACTTGTGTTAACAGCAGCAGCTCGGGGTCTCAGTCCTGGGTGCTAGAGTAAGCTCCAAGGAACATTGTGTGGTATGTGGCATGGGCTGAGGGGGGCTGTCTGCAGTTGGGCAGGGTGATACAGTGTCATGTTTAATACCATGATTATTGTAAAGTACTGTGGGTGAGGCAGCATAAGATGGGGAAAGGAGAGATGGTAAAATAAAGGAGAGTTTGGGGTATGTGAAGGATGGAGGGAGAGAAACAAGAACTGACTATCATGTCATTCCTTACTTTGTTTAAAAATCAGACTTCCAGAGTCGTACCCTGTGAGCATTCAGTGCTTAGCAGAAGAAGGCGGTTCTGAGGCAGATGCTGGGGAGCAGCGGGCTGCATGGGCAGTCGGTGTGGTGGCACCGGAGCAGTGCCAGCGCGGCCACACCGCGGGGCTGGGGCACAGGGGGGAGACGAGGCGTCTGAGCAGGACCCTCCTGTGCTACTCACTGTGAGCACACAGCTCCCTGCCGGGCGGCAGGCTGGGCGTGGGAATAGGTGCCGGGAGGCTGCGGCGCCGAGCCGCGCTTGGTGTACGCACAGGAGCACCCGTGTGCCCCGGGGAGCTGCGCTCGTCAGCCTTATGGCTTCCATCAGAGCGTTCCTCTCTCTGTTTCTGATTTAAAGTGTAGCTTTGACTCACCCTGATCAATATTTTGCATGCCATGCGTGAAGAACCAGATGTTGGAAGTTTCCTATTGTGGAGAGGGAGGGGGGGGGAACACCCCCTCAGACTCACAGAAATCAATGTTTTCTGACAGAAGTTGGTTGGTTTTTCTTGGAACAATATATTCTTTTGATTTTCAAGTTGATTTGTCTTCTAACAAGGTTCTGGTTTAGTATTTTGAATTTGTTTCCTGTGATACGGATAAATTCTCACAAGGGGGAAGTTTAACAGTGTGATGGGCAATAACTACACGTACTTGGACAACATTTCATCGCCTCCAGCAGCTCACAGCTCGGACTGGCTCGGCCCTCATGCCTTCTTTCTCTGGACTGCTCCTTTCCTCTGCTGGAGGATGGGTTGAATCAGGTGCATGCGATGCTGTGCCCAGGCTGGGCTTGCTGGCACCCTCCGCCTGTGACTCCTTCAGCACAATCGGCAGGTGAGGCCGACCCCAGAACAGGAGATGTTTGAGAGGAAGCAAAAGAAGAACATAAAATAAGACACATTTATTAAACTGTTTAAAACAAATGTTTTCCTAAAACCCCCTTTAAAATGAGAGCAGTGCAGACTGTGCCTCTGGTTCCACAGAGACCATGTCCTTAATATTTCCTTGAACCCGTGACCGGATTTTTCTCTAATTGCTCACTGGGGGTTTTCTCTGGCTCCACGCAGAAGCTGCCGCTGAGCCCGTGGGCGCTTCCCGAGCTCGGCGCGGGGTTTGTGGGACGGGGCCTCCCCGACGCGCCTGGTGAGGACGGCGCTGGTGTGGTTCCTGGAGCCAGAGCCCGGCCTGCAGCCACACGGCACCAGGGGGTTGTGGCAGGGGTCAGGGCAGAGCCAGGCTGGCGAGGCTGCGCCTCTGGGATGGGCACGCAACTCTTGGGACGGGCTCGCTGACCTTTCATGCCTTAAGCCGTTCATCTTTTTCTGGCTCAGGAAGAGGGTAACGCATGCAAACAATAGAAATGAGATGAGGAAGAAGTTCTTATAAGGGAAAACAGAAAAAATTCTTTTGAGGGCACCAGTGGGATTAGTGCCCTTGTGGATTCTTCAAATATTACAGTGAATTTAATTAAATACATCATGATCCCCAAAGAGGCTAGTCTAATTAGCCAGATCTAGAATACATTTATTCTCTTTCCTCACTCTTCCAATCAGGAGCCTCAGCATCAGCTCATATCCTATTTTTAATCATTCCTAGACTCAGAGGGTTCTCCTTCCTCTGTGTAAGCAAGGCACACAGCGCTGGGTAATATGTGTCTTTAATCTTACCTCAGCTGTAACTGAGATAATAAGCATCAGAATTTTTTACCAGAAGGTCCTGGCTGCACGTAGGCAATATTTTTGATTGACAAACCTCAAGATCGTGTCCAAATCACTGTACTTGTGCCTCAGGCCAAGTGTGTGGTGAGGAAAGAGTTCCATGAAATGACACAAAGACTCAAGGAGGTCTCGGGGTTGGATGGGAGGAGCTGGCAGGGAGTATTGCATAGCTGAGCTGTCAGGTGGTAGGGTGGAAACACCAAAGGCCTTCACTGAGGGATCTCATGTTGTTTCAGCTTGATATTCATTTTTTCTCAACTAGCGACACACCCTTACTGTGGAATTGGGAAAGCTCCTGTGACCTCCCACTGCCCAAGGGGAAGGGACAGCAGCTGTGCCATGGCAGCCAGCGTGGCTGTGCAGGGTGAATTCTTCCCTCTGCTTCTAAGAAAGAATTTCCATGTCTGTGGGATCCACGACAGGAAATGGCTGCTTGTTTCCCCGGAGGCACGAACCACTGTACCAGGGGATTGGTAGGTTTTGCCAAATAACTGTGGTATGATAATCCAGAATCAGCTGTATTGGCTGTGACCGCACAGCTTGGGAGGGGACGGGGTTTTTCCAGATGCTGGCCTCTCACAGTGGTGCCTGGCTGCATGCTCACCACTGGCTTTTCAGCCGAGGTCTCTGTCACAGCTGTCCTACAGGCCAGGCTGCTGCTTCCTTCCTGATCCAAGGGAGTAGAACCTGGATGCCAAGGAGCAGAGAGCTGGATGATGGACAGGATGGCTCTGCACTGTTTCCATACATTATGTCCAGGACCTCTCTATATCTAATAGGTTTGTTGTGTTCTAGGGTTGCTTTGGTTTTAGTCTTCCTAGTTTTCCATGAGAATTTACCAACTTTATTTTAAGTTTGTTATGCAGTTGTATCTCTTCCCAGGACAAGCTTTGAGTGTGAAGGAATGAGCCCTGAGTGGGTTATGAGCAGGTGTTACTGCTGGGTCTGGTGCTTTCCCTCACTGGGGGAGACGGTGTTGTCTGTGTCCATCTGTGCTTTGTGCCCATTTTGGTGTGTTACGGTTTTCATGCTCTTCAACAGGAAAGCGCGTAATTGGGAGCAAGCAGGCGTCGTCTCACTGGATCTGTGTAAAAATGTGGTTCCTTAACTAATTCCCAGGTGGCTTTTAGCAATTTACAGTGGACTAACTCAGGAGACTGGGGGTGATAAAGCACATTGCCATCCCTCTGCTTTGTTCTCCACAGCATCTGCAGCACCATGAGAGCGGGGTCGAAGGTGAAAGCTGCTACTACCACTGTGTCCTCTGTAACTACTCCACCAAGGCCAAGCTGAACCTCATCCAGCACGTGCGCTCCATGAAGCACCAGCGGAGCGAAAGCCTCCGGAAGCTGCAGCGCCTCCAGAAAGGTCTTCCTGAAGAAGAGGAGGACCTCGGACAGATCTTCACCATACGCAAGTGTCCAGCTGCCGAGGCCGGTGAGTGCTGCTGCCTTGGCGTGAGCGGGGCCGGTGCGCGGGGCTGGGCGAGTGGCATCGGACCCGCTGGGCTCTGCGTTCACAAACTTGGTGATGTTCTTGTTTCTCTTCCCTGCTGTGGGTTGACACAGTCTATCAGTAATACATTGCAGGAATCCCACCTGCCTGAGGTGAGGTTTGGGATGTTGAAGTGTGTGTGTTGGTTCAGGTTGGTGTCTTAAACCCTGGAACACTGTATGAGCATCTAAAGATACTATCATGTCTGGACAGCTCAACAAACCAGTGCACCAGTAGATGTTTTGCAGTGAGTCAAGTGATGCCCTGAGCACCAGCATAAGCTACACCAGCTTGGCACTTATTTCTGGTACTTCAGCCACTCTGGACTGGGAGGAGGAGCTGGGCAGTGTGAGTTTTCCATGTCTGTTTTCCATGTGTCCTCTTGATAAGGTAGATGAAGTGAAGGGCTTGTATGAAACATTTGCTCACACAGATCATAGGACAGGGATTGCAGCTGCGAATCCAGCAAGAGTTAGTGCCTAAAATGAGCAGTTTGGCTGGATGGAGCAGAGATGGTACTTTGTTTAGTCATGTAAAGGGTTGAGATGTTTTTAATGTTCTGAAAAACCCAGGTCTTCTGAAGCCCTCTTGGGAGGGAGGAGGAGAATCATCCTGGGTCAGCTGGTTTGTGTTCTGTCAAGGCACGATGGTGCTGGAGCTGGGGTGTGCCAGCAAAAGCCTTCACAATCCTCATAGCTTCAAGCAGGACTTTTCTCTATGACTGTTGTGAAAATGGTAAATCCTACAAGTAGCCACTCTGGAGAACTGGCATTCTGCAGTGAATGCACATGGAGATGAGGAAGGTGATCTTGGCTGAAAGGGTTGAGACAGGACAGAAGCAGCAGCTGAGGGAGAACATGTGGGGTTTTCAGAAACGTCCCTTGAATTCACATCTGGGTCTTATTGCTGTTATGCCTGTGGGTAATGAGGATCTGAAATGGACCCAAAACACCCCAAGACTGAGACAGATTTTTCATTAAGAGTTAAATTTATTCTTGTGGAAAAAAGTGCCCAGTCTGTGACGTTGGTGGCCCGGCAAGTAGAGAGCATGGGACATGCTTCCCAAGGGTCACAGTGGCAGCGAGGGCGCGGTGGCTGCCACACCACCGGGGGGGGACACTGCCACCCGGGGGGACAGCGGCCCCGCAGCCCTTCCGCCACGCTGCAGTGCTCTGCTGGAGGAAAATATTCCCACTTCTAAGGGGTTCTCTGGGCAGGGCTTTGGGTTGTGAGCTGCTTAAATGCGAAAGGACCAGAGAGGGGAAGCCATCCGTGCCCTTTGTGACAGACAGAACAACCTTGAAAACCTTGTTTACTCTAGAAATTTCTGTTTGCCTTGTCTTTTACTGTACAAACCTTATCTTTCCCATCCGACTGCCCAGATTAGGACATGGCAGGTAGTGGGAGGGCAGGAGCTGACTGGCTGTGGGGAAAAAACAGTTTGGTGACCATTTTAAAAAATGTAATATTTTTGAAGTGAAAGTCCTGACAAGTCACTGAAAGGAAAGCTCAATTTACAAATATTTTAATTTCCTTTAAGCTTGTTGGTTCTTCAACAAAAACTGACAGCAAATAAGACACTATTTCTTGATCATGTTTTATTTCAGAGGTTATGAATACAAGCAAGAATGAGGCTGCAGAAGGCAAAGGGGCTATCTTGGGTCGGTTTTGCAAGTCACTTTGAGCTGAGATACTTAATTTCAAATACTCCTCGAGCCCATGGTTGGGTGGTTGAAGTGGGACACCTCACTGGCATGCTGGACCAGGCATCCCTGCAGGGATGGGAGTCAGGTTTGGATGAGAAGCTGCTGTAACCCCAAGGGCAGAAGTGTGCTCCCATCTCCCACTGATTCTGGTCCCCTTACGTTCCCCCAGGTGTGGGGACGCTCAGCTGCGGGGCAGGGCCGTGCACAGGGACGGTGAGAGTCTGTGGCCTCCACCTCCTCCTGCTCTCTGACAGGTTCTCTCCTGTGTCCCCATCAATGTTTTCATTGTTGTGTTCTGACCTCTGGGTGGACTTTTGCCCACTGCCTTTTGATAAGGCGTCTCTGTGATATTAGAGATCAGGCTCCGACACCTTGACAGACACTTGTCCATGACACTTCTCTGGTCTTTGACACATCTCTGCCGGGGCACAAAGGGACAGAGACTTTTTTGTTGTTTTGCTGCAGTCCTGCAATGGTCTGTTTTGTCCTGTGGCCTGACACGGTGGAGTCGCCCTGTTCCCCTCCTGCTCCCTCCCATTGCTGCGCACAGAGCGCAGGTGCTGGGGTTGAATGCTGTGTGTACCTACTCTGTGTGTACCTACTCTGTGTGTACCTACTCACTGCTGTGTGCAAGCGTGGAGGAGAAAGCAGTGCTGTCTGGAGACGGTGAGTAGATATTTGCTTGTGTAGATGCATCTCAATCTGTTGGAAGAGATTTCTGATCACACCTTAATTAGTCCTCTAACAGTCTGCAAAGGTCAGTGCCAATTGCCTGTTCATTTACATTTGTAATTGTGATGGTTCTTGATTGCACATTAGCTGCAACTCATTCCCTCCCACCCTGCAGAAGCGCAGGCAGTCTGAACAGCCGCTCCAGGGACACAGGGACCTTTGTCCCTGCCTGTGCCAGCCCCTTAGCCCTCCCCAGAAACTGGGTGTCTTTTGGGGAAGAGCTTTAGGATCTGCCCTCCACTTCCAGTAAAGGGATGACGAAGTTGTTGGCAGGGAAATTATATGGACTTCAGGCAGGAAACCCAATTCTCCTTGAACTGGATAATTAAAGACAGTTAAACTTTCCTGCATGCTTTGAGAAGTGTGCTCATTACACAGGAGATGGGGGAGCGGCTGGAAGTTCAGCTGGTTTGTTGATCAGAGAGAACACAGCTTCAGAGAACGGGGTATTGTCCTCTCAGGGTATTTTTGGACATCTCTTACTGTGGTATCTGGGCTGCTGCCTCTGCAGATGTCAGCCCCTTGCTGCAGCAGCATCTGTGTAATGTTACCCATAAGCTAATTGATTTTTAACGATGGGGGTTTAGAGAGGAAAAAAAGTGAAGAAAGAGTGACCATAATAAAAACCAAAACGTTCTCAAGATGTTGGATGAATGCACTTACAGCTCATTAGGTAATGACAGAAACAAATGTGAAACAACCTGCATCGAATTCTCCTTCTGACTTTGGAAGCGTTTGTTTCATCCCACAAGGCGTTGAGCACCACACTCCTCTCCGTAGCTCGGCCAGCCGTGCACAAGGTCGTTGGTCAGAGCAGGATTTCTGCTCTGTGTCCAGCACGTGGTGTCCCTGCTCTCCCCGTGTATTCCTCTCCGTGTGCCACCCACATGGGTGGGGGTGTTGGGCCACCACTGCTCAGCCTGTGTCCCCCTGGGCAAGTGCTGGTTGCACTTGATGTGTTTCCCCCCCTTAGCTGTTTCTCCCGACTCCTCCTGTTTTCCATCTCTGCTCTCCCTTTCCATAGTATCTTCCTGTGGGAGGAGCAGAAGGCCTTTGCCCGCTCTTCCCACTGTGTGGTGTCCCTCAGGTGTCCATGCTCCTTGCCTGCACCAACCTCTCCCCGCTTCACCACAGAGGACAGTCCCTGTGGTGGCCACATTGTCACAGCAATCCTTCTCATGGCTGCCACATCCTTGGCAACCATCTCCTTCCAGCACAGGATTCCTGTTGGGGCCCTTGCAGGAGGAGCAGGGCCAGCGCTCTGGCAGCCCTTGCTGGACACCAAGTGCTGTGAACAGCCTCTTTGTCTTGGTAGGACGGGGAGCTGGGGAGGTCACCTCTGTCCAGCCTTGCTGGAGCACCCCCTGCCAGCCTGCTCCAAAGCAGATAGATTACAGTTATTTTGAGGAATAGCTTTACTGCAAAACTCTGCTCTGAGAACCCCTGGAAAGCTGCTGGCTCCTTGGAAGGGGGGCATGCCTCAGAGCCCCTGCTTTCCCCCTCCTTTCCCCCTCCTCTGCCCCATAGGCAGAGGTGCACTGTTTGCCCACATCTCCCTTGCGTTCCTGTGTTTGACCTTTTGAAGGGCTGGGAGCTGAAGACTGAAATTGGGATGTGAATCTTTAATGAAACCAAGTATGTAAACAGAGCTGCGGTAGAGCCAAAGCAGTGTTCAGATGAGAAAACCCCACCCCACGTGGTTTAAAAATAGTAGTTCCCAACCTCAGAATGACAGAATCACACCTCAGGCTGACTCTGCCTGTGCCGCCTGCAGACAGCAGGGTGCTCATCTGGTTGCTGCACCTCTGTGTGCCGAGTCGTGCCAAACGCTGCGCTCCTCCCCTCGCGAGCAGTGCTGTGGCTGTGCCAGGGGTGCCAGGGCGTCGCCGTCGGGGGACGGGAGCAGGTCCGTGTGCCCAGGAGCCTGTTTGGTCAGAGTGTGGTTTGCAGTGTGAGGTTTCTCTCAAATGCTAAGTTTCTCTTGAGCAGAAGGGAGGCTCGATGCCAGCCCGGTTAGTTCCAAACGTGGCAGTCCTGCAGCATGCCCTAATACCTCACCTGCTTCCTCGAGACTGAGGCACTACTCTCTAGTGTCCCCCTCTACTGTCCAGGCTCTCCAGTTCTTCTCTTCCCTTGGTGGCCATTTCCTGGATCGGGAATTGTGACCGGCCCATTTGTAAAATGAAGCAAGTGGTGGAAAAAAGAAGGGGATCTTCCACAAAAACCTCCTGCGGGGGAACCATCAGGTTATTTTCCCACATTGAAGAGTGGACAACCATGCAAGGCATTTTTCCTTCACCATTCTCAAGCATGGAGTAGTTATTCACGGAGTTTGTTACAGCAGGGCAGTGAGATGTGCCTTTGGGATGGATTTTTTGTGATAGCAGATTCTCTACTTCCAGTAGAACTTTAAGACTTTTGAAGTGAAAGTTAGTAGTGACAAATTACATTTCTGCCCACTTAAAATAAATTTAGTGGGATCTGATGTCCTCCACCTGCTCTTCGTTAAAGACAGTGTGGTCATTCTTAATGATGCCTGTCGGTCTCCTGCTTCTGCTGGAGGTAATGGAGGGTTTCAGAAAGAAACCACCAGTTTGCTTTGTAACCTCTCTCCAGTTTTTCATGGGACTCGATTTCACACAGCAATTAAAAACTTACCAAAGCAGATCACCTGTATGGTGCCTGCAGGAAAAGAGCACACGGAGTCCATGCTACAGCATCTGCCGGTCAAAACCACTCTGCAGCTCTGGCTCTGCTGCTGATGCCACAGTTACATGTCTGAAATGTGTGGCCCCTGCAGAGGACTGGGGAAGTAATTTCCAGGCTTGTCCTTGATTGCCACATTCAATAATCTGCCAACCCAGATTGCAGCCTGAGCTCCTGTGTGCCAGCACCAAGTGCTGCCTGGCTTCATCCATATCTCTTGGGCTTTTTACCTCTCACTCTCCAAAACTTGATACTGCCTTATCCCAGTAAGTGATCTGTGACCCCCGGGGCAGCAGCCTGCTCAGCTTTGTTTCCAGAGCCCTGCATGTAAATGCAGCCAAGCCATCGCTGTGTGCTGTGCACGTGCACAGAGCTGGGCGAGCGGCCGCCGGTTCTTGGTCTCTCGGCCGTGTCCTGCAGCTGGGGGTGTGCAGCAGCTCTGCTCTCCCGGGTGAAATCCTTCCTGTCGTCTGCTCAGACACAGGGAGTGAGACAAGGGACTGTCCTGCTTTGAGAAAATATCCACCCATGGTGCAGTGGCACACGTGGCCTAGCAGCAGAGGCAAACAGCCCTGGGCCATGTGCGTATTGGGCTGATTGAACTTGCAGTTCCCTTTACTGCAGCAGTTCTGATCTCCCTGCCAACCCCACCAACTACCCCCACATGCAGGATTATCTCTTGTTTTCCAAGATCTAGTGTCACATGTGTTCATTTAGAGGATGGTTTGTTGCCTTCCCCTTTGTTGTTCTGCTGAGCCTTGGAATTTTTACATTTTTTAATGGATTGAATGACTTGAGGACCTTTTACCTTTCCAGCAAGTTCCTAACAGAGCTGCAGTATTTCTGGCAAATTCTCTCCAGTGGGGGCCATCCCAAGGCTGGGCAGATGACAAAGTCTCTCCTCCACAGTCAGGCAGAGAGACAGGGGGATGCTTTTGAGTTCTCCTTTAGTTTCACATTGCTTTAGTGGTCATTGAAATCCAGCAAAGATGTTTCTGGCAGCCATGGATCAGGGTGGCTGCTCTCTGTTGGCTCCTTTAGAAGGCCTGAGGACTTGAGGAGAGTCCAGCTCTGTTTTAGGGGTCTTTTCTTTCCTGGTATTGCCCTGTAACATAATTTTTATCTGTTCCCTTCTTGCATGCTTTCTCCCACCTAAACTTTGGAGAACCCTGTTTCCATCCCAGCAGCATCTCTCTGTCGTTTTCCATTTGGGACACTATGGGGCTGTTGAGGTCTGGCTCCACAGAATGCAGGGATAAAGTTGGTTCTCTTTAATATCTGGCAGAGGGAGACTTTCTTTGTTGTTGTTTATTTTTTTATTTTTGAGGTTGGTTTTGAGTTTAAAGTTAAGAGCAGTTGTGCCTTAGCTCTGCTTTGACCAACCAGCAACAAAGAGATAATCTCGAAAGGATATGAAAGGTTTAATCATTTTAATTTTGTTTTTATTAAAGTTGGTTGTGACTTTTTTCCTGTGCCCCTGGTAAAGGGGGGCAGTAGCAGAAACCCCCCCAGGCTGAAGCGTGTGGCTAATGAAACGGCAGCGGCAGGCGCCCGCGGCAGGAAACGCCGGCTGGGAGGGCAGCGGCACGCGGCAGCAGCACCCGGCCGTGGCAGGAATCTCAGAAACTCCATCCCACTCCAGATCCACTTGTCCTGGGGAGCTCATGGCTTTCATTAGGGAGAAAGAGAGGAAGCTCTGACAGCTGACTTGTTCTAGGATGTTTTTCTTGTTCGACTGCATCTTAAAGCCCTTTCCACTTAGGAAAAGTAAAGGAGGAAATATCACCAGATGCTGCTGTACAACACTGTGAGGCTCCCGGTCCCTCCTCTTCTCTGCCTTTTTCTCTGTATTCAAGCAAACTCCAGAGCCAGACTGAAACCCAGCTGTCAGAGCTCAGCGTCTCCTGAGCTCCATTTCCTTTGGGACTCGAGTGGCATCCCCGTCTCTGAAGTACTCTGGTACTCTTGGTACCAGTACCCTGCCTCTTGGTACTGTGTCCCTGAAGCTCTGCTGTCGATGCCCAGTGCATGGTGTCCACTGCACCTTCTGCTTCTCTTCCCTGTTTCTCTTTGCCCCTTTCTCCTGCACAGATTTAGAGCAGGGAACTCTCCTCCTGAGGACTTGGAGGTGGTTGTTGCAGTGGCGCAGGTTAAGAACAGAAAGTCTCTTCCTGTGAGAGGTGAATCAGTAAAGCTCTGAGGACACTGCAGGTACTGCAGCATGGTCCCAGGGTGTGGTGGAGCAGGTGAGATGTCCTTGTGAGTGACATGGGATTCACACTGACAGCAAACTCACCTCTTGGTGAAGGTCCCATCTGTGTAGCCATGCTGCTTTTGTCCCAGACTTGCCCCTGCTCAGGTGCTGCGTCTGACCCAAACCCCTGCTTTGATCTTCTGGTGACATGAAGTAAAAGAAACCCTCCAAAACCTTAGGCACATGCTCCAGCAACTGTTCCTCCACTTCTAGCCCTGATTTATGATGTTTTTCTCATAGACTGTGTTGCAGCAGCTCATATCCAGCACCTGCCACAGGTCAGACTCTTGTAGCCATTGCTGCGCTCCTGTTTTCTCCCTTGCTGTGGTAGTGGGCTTCAAATTCAATATCTCTGGAATAAACATGCCTCCTCCTGTGTTCCCAGGTTAATGAGTTGAAAGAGTTGCCTGGCTGCTGTGCTGTTCTTGCTGTATTAGTTTGGAAGCTCTTCTCTTGTTCCGCAGTTGACCTGAACTGAGAGGGGCTGGAGCTTCTGCACAGAGTTCTGATGGTACCTCAGTACCTTTTTCCATGCTGACATGCCCAGTGACACCCTAGCTGGGGACACTGGCAGAAAGGAAAGGTCAGTCATGGTCAGCTGCGCACAGGCTCTGTGTTCAGAGGCAGCAAGGATGTTTGACTGGTTTGTAAGTAAGCAGCGGAGCAGGGTGAGACCTGGAGCAGCACACTGATGTGCCTTCCTGTTTGGAAGGTGAGTTTGCAGCCTGCTGCCACTGAACGTGCCCATTTGGAGTTACAGGTTTCATTGTCCTGTGCAGAAGATCCATTTGTTTATAAAAGCTGATACAAGTCTAGAGAGTCATGCTCAGCGCTGTAAGAGAATGTCCTTGCACCTTCCCCTCTTCAGGGAATATCCTTGCAGGGCATGAGCTCCTTTCCTGGTTGTTCCTGCTTTATCCCTGCCGTGGTTCTCTCATGGTTCATTCTGCTGCAGGAGCACATGTCTGATGGTCTATAACTGGCAGGACTGAAGGAGGAGCCCCCCTGCTACCCAAACCTTGCCATACAAACCCATTGCACTGCCCAAAATGAAAAAGTGCTTTGGGACCTCTGTTCAGAGGAGACGTTATGAGAATAGGAAGTGCTCTTCTCCACCTCTAATCTGTAGGTTGTGGATTTAACTGCAAGAGATACACATCTTGGGTTCTGAATTGGATTCTTTTTTTTTCTGTACAAGCCAGAGGCAAAATGAAATTCCATACATTATCAGGGAGATGATTTGTGAAACAAGGTTTTGCAGCAGCTGTCTCAGGCTGGCAGTGACTCCTGGCCTGGCATTCCCACAGCATTCCCACTGCTGTGGTGTGCATGTTGGACCACTCTCCTGTGTCCCTGCTCTGGTCCTCTGTTTGCCTGTACTTCTCAATGCATTTGCTTCCTGTCCCTTCTGTGAGGCCTATTGATCCTCCAGTGATGACATTAACATCCTCAGAACTGCCTGGGAAGGAGCTACCACATGCATTTATTTTTCCACTAAAACTCTAAGATTGGCTAATAACGTGCCTGTCAGCACCAGTTTCCTGCCTGCTCTGACTGCTTCAAAGGGAAATCTGGGGACCCATAAACAAATAATAACCTGCCCAAATCAAGGTCTCATCCTTGTTCCTACTAAAATTCAGTTCATGCCCTTAAGTAAAAGGGTTTCTCATTCTTCCAAATGCTCAGTTTGCTTTTCCAAGTTGCACATCTCGATACCTTTGCCATGTATTTTGTTTTGACCTCAATGATTTCTTGAGGCCACGAGTTCCAAAGGTTAATTGGGAGCTGTATGAGAAATTATTATCCGTATTTGCTTCCAATTTGCATTTTTTTCCCTTTTCCTTGTCAGTCCTTCCAAGAGAGAAGCAGTGTTGATCTGAGTCTACTGAACCTTCACGTGGATGTGAAGACCACCTTCAGCTCAAAGAGCCTGAGCCCTCTCTTCTCTGTACTTCCTCCTACCCCTTTTCAGGCTTTTCATTCATGTGTGGTCACTTCATTAAATCAATAGCAGTGGTTTGGGTTTTTTGGTTCTGTTCTACACATGTGCTTTGTCCCCTGTCAGCGTGTCAGGTGTGGGTTTCCACTGGCCTGCAGGGATGTGCTGCCCTCTCCACACGGTGCACCCCGAACATCCCCGCTCAGTGCCCTCCCTGCCCCAGCCTGAGGCCCCAAACCCCTAAATCTCAGCGTTGCTCTGGGAAATGGTGCATGTGGGGCCCTGCATGGCCCCTGCCATCACTCCCCAGGGTTAGGGTTTGGGCGCCCCAGGGGCAGAGCCCGATATGACATCCCAGCTCTGTGTTCACGTGTGCAGATGCTGCTGCACCTTCTCTGGGAATGGCTCTTGCATTTGGTTACCAATTAGGCTGAAGCATTCTGGCCTTTCCCATCCCCCTTTCATGGTGACGGAGGTTGAATTAGGGCTGAGTGTTTGGGATTGTTCCTTGGCTTCCACTGCTACTTTGCTGCCTCCTTTGTGGCCAAACAATGGGATTAATTTGGCCTTTGCCAGCCATGCTCAGCGCCAGCCGTTCCACTTCACTTGCGCAGCCACCTCTGCCTTCCACAGCACCTACTCCCGGCTCCTCCTGTTCTGTGTGCGTGGCGTGGAGGGTCACTCGTGGTGTGTTTTGTGTTGGTCTGGCAGGGTCAGGGCCGCTGGCCTCCTCCTGCTCCACAGGACCTGTCAGGCGAGGTGGCCGCCCGTTGCCGGGCGAGCCCGTCCCCGCCGGCCGCAGCCGAGCAGGGCAGCAGCCCCTTCCTTCTGCACAAACTGGCAAGGACTAACCTTGTCATGTCTAGTGCGGCGCTCACGGGCGCCTGCCTCCGAGGGGTAATCATGCAGGCATAAATTCGGAAAGTTGCTAAGCTATGAGCAGTCTTATGAGCATTAAAAGTGTCCTCTTTGCCAGAAAGGTCATTCATAACTTGGCTGCGCCGCTGATGTACAGTCAGTGATATTGATTGATTAATGTATAAAAAGCACCAAATCCATTTGCTTCTGTGAAAGAGAATAAAGTGCAGTCGACTCTCTCTTTATTTTCACCTCATCCTTTTGTTTGAAGGACGTTTTTTTTTCTCTTTTTGTTTTGCCAGCTAGGTTTAAGGGGGTTACAAAAAGCCAGTTTCTGCCAAGTAATGCGTTCACAAAGGGAACATTGATTCACATCAGTGTCGCTTGAATTACCCTTAAAGGTTTGCCAAGGAGTTGTTCTTATATTAACCTTCTGTTCATCAAAGACAAAATAAATAAATAAGTCATAAAATCAGCTTCACTGCCCATGCTAGAGTTGGATGCAAAACAAGAATTTCTCCTGTTTGGAATTTGTGCTCCAGGTGCTGCACCTTGGCCCCTCTCCCCAGGCTCTTGGCCTTTTCCCTCCTGCAAAGCTGTTCCCCCAAGGCCCCAGTCTGAGATGGGACAAGTGTTGATGGTTTTAGGGAGGGGAGCTCCTGCAGGGGAGTATTTTTGGAAGGATGTTGTATAAAAAGTTCATTTAATCATTGCAAGCATAACTAGAATGATTTCTGCACAGGACAACAAGGCCCAAGGCATTCTGCCCTGGCCAGGATTGGCATTCTTCTCATTCACCCAAGGTCTTGTTTGTTTTTCTGGACTTGCTTGGCCACTGGTAATTGGCTAACACATAAAAACGTGTTGTTCTCATTTTCCTCTAATTAATTCTGAAATGGGAGGTACCTTGGTGCCCATGGAGCTTTTTGCAGCAGCATCTCACCTTCCTCTCTCTCCAGGAGCACTGGCATTGTCCGTGCCCATCCCGAAGTGCCCCTGCCCCCTGTGCAGGCAGCGAGGGACCGCAGGTGTCTGTTCTTTGTGGGATGGCTGGCCCATGAGTCCCAGAGATGGCTGTCCTCTAGAGCAGGAGCTCGGTTGCTTTTCCTCTGTGCTGTTTAACCAAACCTCTGCATTTTCACTCAGTCCCTGTTCCAGAACTGTGCAGTGCTATTCAGTGACATTTCTTCCCTAGAGCAGGAGTTTCTTTGGCTTTGTTCTGCATGTCGGGCAGTTGTGCCCAGCAAACACAGAGCTTGGAAATCAACTTCCCTTGGAAATACCTCTGCAGAAGATGTTCCCACCTGACTGTCACAAGCCACCATCCCCAGCTCAAGAGCCCATGGCAACCCTTGGACTCTCCATGTCATTTCACATAACCTGCGCTGTCCCACCACAAGGGCTGCCCTCACTCTTGGCTTCCAGCCTGGCTGCATCTGGTGGGCTCCTGAAGCACTGGCTGGAGCCACAGAGGGTGGCAGAACCCCAGTTCTGCTGAGACCTGTGGAAGCACTGTTCTGGCTGCAGCATGAGCAGCCTGAGGTGCCCATGGTCACACGCACCAGTGCTGTTCTGGTGGTGCTCAGTGGTGGTGTTAGGGTGGTGCTCTGCACTAGTGCATGAGCCCACGGGTACCTGAGGTCCCACCAACCTCCTCAGTGCTGCCGAGATGGCTCTTCTGTTCCAGCATCTCTTACTGGCAAAGAATGGTGGTGATTACCCTGCCAGCTATGAGACAGTGCACGCTGGGGTGAACACCAAAAGTGGCAGCGTGTAGGATCCCCGCAGGATGTTCCTCCCACGTGCTCTGCCTCCTGTGCCTGCGTGGTGCATGTGCTGTGGTGATGCCCCATTCCACATCCCCAAGGGGCAAACCCCCAAACCCGGGCACGGCTGACAGCAGGGCTTGGCACTTCGCGCTCCCAGGAAAAGCCTTTTGTCCTGTGGCTGGCGTACAATCCGAGAGTCATCCTATTTTTTAATCTTTTTCTCCGATTGCAGGAGCACTGCAGCCGGCCGAGGCCCCCTCCCCCTCTGGCGAGGCAGTGAGGATTGGATCAGATGATACGGAGTGTGCATGCTGAGAATGAATCCATTTTCTCTCCTCCATCTCCCCAGAATAAATTAGAATTTGCCTGATTTAATAAAATGGCTTCATCTCTGCCATCTTTTCTATCTCCCGTGCGTTTCATCCCCACCCCCACTGCAGAAGAATAGGTCTGGCCTGTGTCGGGTCCTGTTTGGGGCCGGCGAGACGGCGCGTGGGGTTAGTCAGCACTGCGCGCTCCGCCTGCCCGAGGGTCTGGCCAGGACAGCACAGGATTTGTCCCTCTGTCTCCATTTCCTTCTTTCCAAGGCAGTGGCTGTAATTGATGTCGAGGTCAGTGTAATTTACTGTCCATCTGTCATAAACCTGCCCTCGCCAGGGATGTGACTGCCATGCAGAGTGTTGGGGGACAGGGAGGGGCTGGGCACAGGGACTGTACAGCCCAGATTTGCCCCAACACCGTGCTCTGAGTGTGAGAGAGTGTGTGTGTGAGTGAGTGTGAGTGTGTGTGTGTGAGTATGAGTGTGTGTGAGTGTGTGTGTGTGTGTATGAATGTGTGTATGAGTGTGTGTGTGTATGAGTGTGAGTGTATGAGTGTGCATGAATGTGTGAGTATGTGTGTGTATGAGTATGTGTGTGTGAATGTGTATGTGTGTGTATGAGTGTGTGAGTGTGTGTGTATGAGTGTGTGAATGTGTATGTGTGTGTATGAGTGTGTGAGTGTGTGTGTATGAGTGTGTGAATGTGTATGTGTGTGTGAGTGTGTGTGAGTGTATGAGTGTGTGTGTGTGTGTGTGTGTGTGTGTGTGTGTGTGTGCATGGAGCGGGGCTGAGCGCTAAAACAGACCCCAAGGAGGGGGCCAAATTTAGGTGGTTTCACTACAGCCAAACCTTTTTCCCTCGCCTGGATCTGGTGCTTTAATTCCTGTTTCCTAGGCTGATTTTTTCCTTTCCGTTCTGACACTAATTGCACCAGGCGCGTTGGGAGTGGCGGCTGCTGAGCGGTACCAGCTAAATGTTAAGAAAGGTTTTAAAAACAGACTGAACTCTTCCTTAATGAGGCTCAATCGTGCTCTCCTCCGGGTGATTTTGTTTTGCTGATCTGTCAGTTTTTCGAGGATTTAATTGCACTTTTTTCATATTAGTCTTTGAAATGGGGCTAAGCAGCTTTCTCTAAAATGCAACACAAAAAAGAGAGATGCTTCTCTATTTTCTTGCTTTGCTTTCATCACTCCAGGATCATCATCTGCCACTGGGACCCCGCAGTAGTAGAGGATGAAGTATGTGAGAGCACAAGTGAAGGGCAGGCTGCAGTGCTGTGGTGGCCCCACAACTGGAAACCCTTGCCAGCGGTTCTCTTTGCCTCCCGGCTCCTCCAGCTGTCTCCAGTTGGGTTGCTACTCATACTAATTCTGGAAGACCTTCCTAATGTTTGGTTTGAAGGGAGAAGCAGGAGACAAAGGCTGAACTGGCTTGTCCAATGTAGCTCATTTCGTGCAGAAATTACACAGAAATGAGTCAGAACCAAGCAGTGCTACAATGCTCTGGAAATGGTCGTAGCCTCCTAGAGCAGCGGAGCTTGGCAGAGCCTCCGGAGGCCTCTGAGCCCAGGCCCTGCTCAGAGACAGGCCAGCCAGGGCTGTCTCTGCTGGGGTCTGAAGCGTCTCCAAGGTGTGGAGACCCCCCAGCCTCCCCGGGTCCCAGTGTCCAGCTGCTGTAGTGCTGGGAGTCCGGGGCAGGGGATGCCAAACTGATGATGTTGGGATGGGAGGAGGCAGGAGAGAGCAGGCAGATGTATCCGTGAGGCTATTATCTTTATGGCATAGAGAAAACGTGTTTGAAGCAATCAGCATGGAATTCTTAATGGCTTCACTTCCTCGTGTTCTCCTCACGGGACAGGTTGCCCAGCGGCCAGGGCTACCGGGGCTGCGCAAGCGCCGCCCCCACGCGCTGCTTTTAACCAGGGCTTTGTTTTGCAGAGATGCACAAAGCTGCTGCTGAGTTTCCTGGGGATGTTGATGAACAACAGAGCAGTGAGAGCTCTAAGCCACTCAGCAGTGACTGTTCTTCCTTAGCCTGCAGTTTATTTCTACATCTCTTTGCAATTACATTTATTATTTTTTCCAGTTTTTCTTCCTTTCCTCTAGCTTTGTTTCTTTTCCTCTTTCTTTTTTTTTCACGTTTATCCCTTAAATATTTCAACCTCTTATTTCTAATCTCAGCCTAACAAAGCCTGTTTTCTTTTCTTGTTTCAATGTGTGCCTGCCTCCCTACGAGCTCGCAGCACACCTCTCATGAGGATGTAAAACCTAAGAACCAGATCTTTGAGATTTCAAAATAAAATAAAAGTAAACTCTGCTTTAAAAACACTTTAGCAGGAAAGCCAGGCTAATTGTAAATCAATGAGTCTTAAAATGCAGCATTGATCTCCAGTTAGAAGTTTGAAGGGGAAAGCAGTAATTACTGTACTGAAGGTAGATTTTTTTTTTCTCTTAGCAAGTTCTGGGCAGAAGGAAGGCTCATTAGGGCAGCACTTCAGAATCTGAGTAATTAGTTTAAAAAGTACTTTTGTGGTGTTATTCCCATGGCTAGAAATTATTTGAGTTTTCACAGATTTATCGTTCTGCTCTGATAAAGTTTGATTTATTATTGTGTTTGGTGGGGAAGATCCTTCCTACACAGTCACCTGGGTGAAGATCTGGAGTGGGGATCAGGCCAGGAAGAATTGCTGTGGGTACATGGGGCCTCTTGCTGGCAGGGGAACCTCAGCCCAGTAGGATGGGATTTGAGCTCTTTGTGAACATGCTCTGGCCAATACCCCAGAGGAAACAGAGCAGATATCTGGGAATCAGAGCAGAGGCTCTTACTCCTTGTGAACATCACAGGCCTCCTGTCCAGTTACCTGCAAGCCCCTTCTTGTTCATGGGGGAAGTGGCTCAGATCTCTCAGTCTTCATCATACCATGACCAGCTCTGTGCTGTTTATTGGGCTGTCCCCTGTGCCACCCTCCTCAGGACAGCAGGACTGGTCTGCCAAGACTGTCAGGCTTACATAAGCCCATGGCATTTCTCCATGGGTTTTCCAACTAATTCCTCCCATGAGCAGAGTGATCCTGGTCGCCTTTTCTGGGCTGAGGCAGAGGGAGTGGCTGCAAGCACCACCTGGGATATGGGTGCAGTCCCATGTGACATGGTCTGGGTTTGCTCTGGGAGGTGGGATAAGGCAGAACTATCCAGGGTTTGTTGTTTGCTGACAAAATTATGCTAATTTGGGGAACTGACCCTGAAATTAGCATTAATCCATGTGCAGGAAGGCTTTGTGGCTTGGCTGGTGAGCCCATCTGTCCTTGGGGAGCAGGTTTGTGCTCCTGCCAATCTCCCCAGTGTGTTAAATGGGGATGGTTGCACAGTCTAACTTGTCAATACCTCTGGCTGTGGCTGTTCCTACTCGCCAGACTCGATAAATATTTTCACAGAAATGATTCAGTTTGCAGGGACTGTCATAGATCTGATTCTGCAGGGGAGGAAAGGGGAAGGTCTCTGGAGGCAGAAAACCCTTGTGTGGCAGAAAGCCTGCTGGGAAGTCAGCTCAAGAAGAATTAGAAACCCTTTAAATAAATGCTTACTTGACATGACTCTGTCTCCCCCAGTCTAACAAGCAGGGAAGCGAATGGCAGCCGCTGGCCAGAAATTGATTGCATTAATTGATATGCCAATAAGAGAGCTTGTTACATCCGCCATTGGTTAGGAGGCCGGCTAACAAGTCCCGCTGATCAATGGAACCAATAAAGATTTCATCCATTAATGAGCAACATGGTAATTAATGTTATCCATAAACCAATTAGCCTGGGTAGCTAATGTGCTGGTTAGCACAGTGAGTGGTGGAGCCATGGGTGGGCACGGGCCGGCTGGTGCACGGGGGGCGTCACCTCCCCTGGGCGAAGGAGACATCACCCCGTCCCTGGTGTGCAGGGGACATCACCTTCCCAGTGTGCAGGGGGCATCCGCTCTCCAGTGCGACCTCAGGGCTTGGAGCAACAGCTGGCTCACTCTGGGCCTCCCAAAGCGAGGGAGCTGAGAGGGTGGCTGGTGGGATAGGTCACATTGCTGGGAAGGGGCATGCTTCTCTAGATTTTCAAGGCACTTTTGATTATTTCTTTCACTTTTTGGAACCTTTGTGTAGCACACAGGCACCTTTCCCACTTCTTTTATGTTTTTGGAGATGCACAGGTTTCTGTAACTTGTGTTCCACGGTGTAAAGCAGCATTTGGGTTCTTGCTCTGTCCCTGGGGAGCTGCTGGACCCCCTCGACCCGCCACCGTCCGCAGATGCTGCTGTGCACAGCCCTGCACTGGGCTTCCCCACACCACCTGTACCATGACGTTAACACAGGTAACACAGCATGTAGGTTGAAGGCTGCTGCCTAAATCCACTTGCCAGGGGCTTTCCCCAAGTGCCAGCACCACTGTGGCATCACGACTGTCCATAGGGATCAGGACAGGAGGTTCAGGAGCAGCCCCAGGCCCCGGACAGCATCAGTCTCACAGGCTCCACTGTGGAGTTACCTTGGATTGTTGGATATTGACCCTGGGAGACCCCTTGTGGATTCCCTAATTGAAAATTAATACCGGATCAATGCCATGGGCAATTTGCATATTGATCATAAACAACTTTGAAGGCACCAAGTGTGTGTTGAATCGATACTCTCTCGAGCAGGCTGCAGGGAGTGTCCCCGTGCCGTGCGCCTCCGAGGTTCCTGCTGGCAGGACTGCTGGGGCAGCAGGGATAGTTTGTGCCAGACTGGGGGCACAGCATGGAGCTCACAGCCTTTTCCCGTGGCTCCCTTTGGACGGGGAAGGAGGGGATGGGCTGTTTGCTTATTTTAAACCAAATGGCCACAGCCCAGAGGCATCCCAGAGAGCAGGGGACATCACCCTGTCCTGGGCACACAGCCCTCCCTCCGCACCTGCCACGTGCAGCCTGACAATTTCAACAGATGTTTCCAAAAGCAGAGGCGCTGTTTTTCTGGGGACACCGGAAGGGAACTTGGCAGTGATTTTTCCCTGGCATTTTCATCTCACATTTGCTCTGTGACAGCAGTATTTAGACCCTTCTCTGTCTGCTTAGGACATTCACCGCCTATTTCAGAATGGTTTTGGGCTGAAGGGAACAAATATTTTATATCAAACTAAAATTTTGGGGTTTTTAACCCCAAAAACTTAATCTGAAAATCTTTAACTCATCCTTAGAAGCTTCTGGCACAGAGGGATTCCTGTGGGCATGGAAATACAGCATATGGGCAGGCAGTGCATTACCTGCTCCTCCACACACGTGTGCAGCACAAGGCAATGCCTCGGACCTGGCAGGAGAACCACCTCCGGCCTGGCCATAGACAGAGCACAGGGAGCAGAGAGAGAGGGCCAGACTGGAAACCAGCATCCCAAAGTTGCCACTTATTTTAGGAGCAGCCGGCAGCTCCAGGAAGTCGCTGTGCATCTGATTAGCGCGTTACGGGGCTTTCATTGACTCGGCTCTGCTGTGCTGATGAACTGAGGCTGGGGACAAGCGCCTATAATTGAGAGAAATAAATTCTTATCACAGGCCTCTGCTGGAGTCACCACCTGTGCATGCGCCTTGCTCCAGGTTCCAGGAGTGGATCCAGTCCCCAGAGCACCTGACATGCCCTTGTTAGTGGGAAGGAGCCAGGCTCAGGGACTGCAGACACCAAGCACCATCCCGGGGTGGCTGAAAGGTTCTGTCTGCCCAGTCCACTGGCATGGCCCACCTGGTGCTACCTCCCTGCTTGGCCACAGGCCAGCAGCTTGAGAGTACTCTCAAGTGTCTCGTTGGGAGCTGCTCTGTGCTCTTCCCTTTTTCTTGATGTTTCACTTGTGTGAACACTTTTCTTGATGTTTCTCTGTGTTTCACTTGGGAGCTGGAGCAGCCATTCTCCTTTGTTACCTGAGGTCTCATGACAAGTGGAAGATCCTTCCCTGGTGTGTGTCAGGAGACACGGGTGTCACAGGGGAAAGGGTTTTGTAATGCTGCAAAAAAGAATGCAGGTATAGTTGCCTTGAAGAGAAACCCATCTGTTGTTTTAAATTAAAAGGAAAGAAAGAAGAAGTCCAGGGTCAGCAGGGCTCAGTGGGCTGTGCTGGGTTCCCTGGCTGCTCGCAGCCCTGTAACTGTGCCCATTCTCGGGGCTGTGGACAGGCTGCCTCCGTGAGCGCCTGCGGCGCTGGGGAGGTGAGTGGAAAGGCTTCACTTGACATTCTCTGACCTCCTGGTGCAGCTTGAGTGCTGGAGAGCCAGTGCTGAAATTGCAGTCGCTTTCAATTACCTGAAGCCAAGAGAGGTGGAGAAAAAGGGGCTGTTGGCTCCAGGAAGCTGAAGTCGCTGCTGCCGAAAGCTCGTTAGTAGAAGGGGAAAAGTGATTACTGACGTTTCACCCGTGCCACTAACCCAAACCCAGGGAGGAAGAACCCAGGCCAGGCTGTGGCCATCCCTGCTGTGCACGGTGATGTGGGACCCCTCCAGCATGCCCTCAAGGATGGCTCCATGGCTGCGGAGCTGTGGGGTGTCTCCCCTCGCTGTTCTCCTCAGCAGGTGTTTGCTGTGCATGCAAGAGCTCACTTGTGTTGCCTGCTCCCTCTCCTGCACCAACCCAAGTGGTGTTTGGTATCGGGGAGCTCCGAGGGTGCTGGCAGAGGGGTGATGGCATGGCATTGAAGACTCCACAGGCTCTCAACTGACAGGACTGGAAGCGGGGCTCTGTCTTCGAGGGGCTGCCTCGCTGCCATGGCCTCCGTTCTTCTGCAGTGAAGAGAGACCGTGACCATTCACACCAAGAACTTCAGCACTGCAGCTCTACCAGGCCATTTTTTCTGCCTGGGGAACCTGCACAGGTATTGCCCTTGTGGTACCAAAGTGTCTGTCCAGCCTGGTGGGTGTATTTGCCCTGTCCTTCTCAGGGCTCCTGGGCATGCTCAACCCCTAACTCTGAATTCCCCTGCTCCCCTGCCCTGGATCAGCCCCACCACTCCCCTCCACTGCCCCACATCTGTGTTGGGAACTTGTGGTGTGGCGGGCCGCTGGGATATTTCAATGGTCCGTAAACCAGGGCACTGCAGTTATGGCTTTCCCAAGTTTTTAGCTGAGCTTAAAAGAACTCCAGACATGCTGAGATTGGGAAACAGTTGGGGAGGGGGAGAAAGAGGGTCAGCAAGACATTAATTAACTTTCCCTTGGAGCAATACCATGGAGAGGGAGAAAAGAGTAGGAGCTGGATATTTAAAAAAAAAAAACTAAACAGAAAGAGGACATTTTAGTGTTTCATTTAAGTGTGGTTTGTGAGAATGATGGGTTAAGGTTGTTGGGAGCTCTCCTGTGCATATTCAGCCCCTAAGGCTAAGCATGAATTAATTATAGCTCATTTTTGTTACAGTTACAGTGTTCTCAAGATGTACCTTGCTGCAAAGTTGCTAAAGTTGGCTATTAACTTCAGCTTGGCATCGGCACTGATTTTGTTTGTGGATCTCCACGGTTTTTCTGAAGTGAGCCTGTATTCCCAGTGAGCACAAAGCATTTCTTGCTGTACTGGCACAGTCTGCTGAGGGCCTCCAGTGCTCTTCTCCCAAGGAGCAAGTGACAGGGTAAGGGGAAGTGGCCTCAAGTTGTACCAGGGGAGGTTTAGGTCGTGTATTGGGAAAATTCCTTCTTGGAAAGGGCTGTGCAGCCCTGGCACAGGCTACCCAGGGCAGTGGTAGAGTCGCCATCCCTGGCAGGATGTAAAACTGATGTGGATGTGGTACTTGGGGACATGGGGCAGTGGAAGCCTTGACAGTGCTGGAGGAGCAGTGGGACTCAATGATTTTTGCGGGCTTTTCCTACCCAAACGGATCCCTGATTTTAGAAAACCTGCCATTTTCTGCTCGAGTAGTTCCACCATGTGTCTTTAGCAGAAGGCCAGGGTTGCCTTCCCTCACAAAGTGGGGCTGGGCACGCATCCCCCAATTCACCCATTCCTGTGCTCCTCCTGCCTTGTCACCTCTGCCAGCCAACTGCTCCTTTCTCTTCCTCCCACAGGTCCCCTTTGTCTCTGGACCCTTATCCTGCAGGTCTCTGTGTGGAGACCGCTCTGTCCTCTCCCTGCAGACCTGGAGCTGGGCTGTTTTGTTTTGCTGTTTGATCTGTGTTTGTGTTTTTGCATGCATCTCCTTTCCAGCTGATTCCAGTTTGGAGCTAGGTTAAACTGTGCAAAATACTGTTTAAAAGAAAAAGAGAAAGGAACTTGTCAAGATGCATTTGTTAGATCACATTTAAAATGAAACAGAATTGAAGGTAGTTTTTGTCCAAGAACGGGGAGGCTGAAAAGCCGTCAAGCCGCAGGAGAAAGCCCCTCCTTTGTTGTCCTCCTGACATTGAAGTGTAATTTTTCATGGTTATTTGGACTGGAAAATGGGGGGAAAGGGAGAGATGGGCTTGCGATTATTTCCCATAAATGACAACACAATCACATCACGCTCCACTACAAACATGCTCAAGGAATTTGCCTTTTTTTTTAATGTTTCATGTGTGAAAATAACAGCAACCTTTCTAGTCCTACTGAAATTAAATGGGGTAAGGCCCTGTCAGGTTTCACTGGCTTAAAATATAGCCCAGTTTGCAAAAAACATGGACAGCCTTGTGGGAGTGGGAGAATGGTGATGCTCTCCCAGGGAAGGAGTTTTTGGTTGTGCATGCTCCATCCCTGGGTGTGTTCAAGGCCAGGTTTGATGTGGCTTGAAGCAGCCTGGTCTAGTGGAAGGTGTCCCTGCTTCTGTCAGGGGTTTGGAACAAGGCAGTCTTGAAGGTCCCTCTCAAGCCAAAACAATTCTGTGACTCTCTGATGTCTGTGTCAGCTGAGCACACCATAGTCAGCAGTTTCTGTTTATCAGTGAAAGTAGCAGAGATGCTCTGGCCACGCTCTGGAGTGGAGCTGTCTGGGAAATAAGTGGAAATAAGTGTCGTTAAACCAAGGTACGTCCAGTATTATACTGTTCTCCTGCAGCCCTTTGTCAGGTGGGACTCATCCACCAGCTTTGCATCCAGGCTGAAGATCTGTGGCATTCCTCTCCTAACCTTTCTTAGTGCTGCCTTTGCACTGCTTGGAGTTCTGCTTTTGCTTTCAGAAAGACAGTCAGAATGAACAAGCTGAGGTAGGGTAATCCCGTTAGGAGCTGGCACAGATGGTGTTGCAGCACATACATGCATCCGGAGTGGGAGCTGAGGTCACAGCCCCATCTGGGCTCTGTCTCGGCTCTGTTACCACAGCAGAGTGCCCTGGGCCCATGGCCATGGTGTGATGTGGGACTACCCTCCCTGTGCCTCCTGGTGACCCTTCCTGAGTCAGCTGCACCAGGCCCTGCACAGTGACCCTGGCACAGCTTGAGGGCAGCTGAGCTCATCCTGAGCTTCCAGGATGTAGAAGGGCATCGACCCACTATGGACCTCCTTCTTCCTCCATATGAACCCAAACCTCTCTACCAGGCCCTGAGGACTCAGGATCGCACTGGCTGAAGGCAGCTGAGCTGTGGGTCAGGCGGGTGGTGGCCCGCCGTGGGCAGCCCCTCGCCGGCCGTACCATGCCATGCCGGGCTGGGCCGGGCCGGGCCATGCCAGGCCGTGCCGTGCCCAGCCAGCCCTCGCCCAGCTCCCCGACAGCCACGGCGTGCCGCCAGCGGCCAAGGCTCAGGCCTGCCTTTTCTGACGGCTTTTTTGACTCCTTATCCTAAAAAGGGAGCGTCAGAGAATCTTTTTGTTCCAAAGGAGAGACCCTGTGTACAATTAAAACTTGTTTCTGGTAAACCTCATTCCAGGAAAGATGAGCTTTTAACAAAAGGCTTTTGACAGCTGCAGGGTATTTCATTTTTTTAATGCCGAATGAAAAATCAATACATTTTTCTAGGTTATACATATTCAGAACAGGCTTGATATTTCCATTATAATGGAAAATGGGTGTCTGCACATCTCGCCTGTCAGAGCTGCACCGCCACATTTTCCAAGCCACTGCTAAATATTTCAAACCTGATTTGATTGTGGTTCATGACAGCTAATGTTTCTCAGCTCTCAAGCCTGCCGGAGGGTGGAGAGGCAGCGCACACTCTCTCCCATGCCTACATTTCTGCCACCCCAGAAATGCCCTTTATCCCTTCAGATAGGAGATCTGGGTTTGTTAAGGAAAACCTGGCTGGGAGAAGAAGACGTGAGAGGTCTTGGGCTGTTCAAGCTGGTCTGGATCCCATCAGCATTTGCCAGCTTCTCCAGCTCTCAGACTTCCTTGGGCTGGGAATGGACAGGCCTCAGTGGTGTGATCCTGTGCAATTGCATGTGGCAGTTTGGGTACATTTTGGTGTGTGACTGAGTCAGAGGTTCCCTGACCTCTGCAGAAGTCAGATACTTGTGATTTTCCAGACTCTTCTCCTGCTCTTCCCCCTCCTCTCCCCCTCTACCCCCACTAGTGAATGGTTTGATTTTAAATTAAAAGGAAGTACTGCTCTCTAAAATGATTTATTCATGAAGGAAGCAAAGACTCTTCCTAGGATTTTGTGTGGGGCAGGTGGATTGGGATGGAAGGGCAGCTTCTTTGGCTCCAGGGGCTATACTTCCTTTCTCTCAGTGTTGACCTGAGCCCTGGGAGTTGGAAAATTCCTTTTAAAAGTTATTAGTAAAGCACCATGGACTCAGGGATGGAGCTCTGGCATGGGAACTCGTGCACAGTGTGTGTTGTTTGGATTTCCCAGGGACATGATTCCCTCATGCAAATCCCACAGCAGCAGCTCTTGCACCTCTGAAGTCCGAACAGCCTGTGCAGCTTTGGGGAGGAGGGGTCAGGTGGTAGCGGAAAGGTCATGGTGGTTTGGAAGTTCCCTACATTTTGCTGACTACTGCTCATTCAGCCTCAGGAGCTGGTCTGGGGGTGGTCTGCACACTCTGCTGCAGGTGGGTCCTGTGGGCCCTTTCATGAGGATGGTGGTGGGCTCGGCTCGTGCAGCGTGACGCCAGCTTGCAGGGGCAGTGGGAGCTCCTTGTGTGCGGTGTGTTGAGGGGAGGAGCAGACCTTTCCCTAGCAGATGTCCTGCTGGCCTTGTTCTCGGGGGGGATGCCCCAAAGGAGTACGGGGGTGGAGGGTTGGGTGCCTTCCACAGGTGTTTGCTCTCCAGACCTGCACTGCACCATGGAGCTGCCGCTGTGGCTCAACACCCGTGGAGCTCTTCAGAGAGCGTGGGCACAGACCTCCGGGGGCAGGGCTTTGCTGCTTTTCCTGTCAGTGCTGAGGTCTGCTTGGTGGAAGCTGGGTCAGACATGGGTGTGAGCGCCGGAGGCGAGTTCTCGGCAGGTCGGGGCCCACTGCAGCCACAGAGCCAGCTCAGGGGTGGGATGGCTGTCCCTACTGTCCTGGGCACAGTGGGAGCACTGGCAGCTGCGTCACAAGCCAGACTGAGCGTGGTGAGCAGAGCAGCCTCAGCCTTTCAGAGAAGTCTGCTGGAAGGGGATCCTAGGAAGATGGAGTTAGTGCTTCCCCCTCCCGGGGCTCTGTGCCAGAGGCCCTGGCATCAAGGAGCTGAGCAGGGATGGTACCAGCACTCTGGTTTAGAGCCACGCTGGGTGGATGTCTTTGACTCTGCTCCCTTCCCATCCTGCTTTAGAAAAATTACTTTTCAGAAAAAAGACAGCTCAGGGTGGAGCAGGAGCTGGCTTGCAGCTGGATCTGCTCCCTGCCCTCTGCCTAGCAGAGGGTGTTGAGCCAGGAGCAGTTTGTGTCCACAGAGGGGAGCGTTCCTGGTGCAGGACTGTGGAGTGCTCATTGTCAGAGATGTGGGGGCTCAGTCCACGCTGGTGGGGATGCACACAAGGAGCTGCAGCCTCAGCCGTGGTGGGGACTTGCTGTTTGTAGCCTTGTTTTTTAATCATTTTCTCCCGTTATTGGTATTCATAGCTCACATTTTTCCAGTTACTGTCAGCCTGGGCTTTCATCCATTTTAAAGAGCTATTTTTTCCCTTGTTGACGATGATGATGGTATAAAGACAGATGGTGTAACTGCTTATGAATGTCCTATTTTATTCCCCTCGAACCAGACAGCACTCTGGAAGACACGTATTATTTCCACATGCTCAGGTTAGA
Source organism: Tichodroma muraria (assembly GCA_013390105.1). Lineage (NCBI taxonomy): Eukaryota > Metazoa > Chordata > Aves > Passeriformes > Sittidae > Tichodroma > Tichodroma muraria. The sequence continues at coordinate 67,254 of WAAG01010802.1, read as the reverse complement.
GCCCAGACAGTGGCTGAGCCTGGCTCGCCCTTCCTCTTCCTCCCATGCCGATGCTGACACCTCCGGGTCGCAGCCGGGAGTGCCGCTGCGCCAGGCGCCCTTTGTTATTCAGCCAGGGGTTCTGGGCAGGGGCTCTGGGCTGGGGGGCTCTGGGCAGTGGGGGCTCTGGACTGGGGGCCCTCTCCTCATGCTGTCCAGGGGGGCCTCAGAGCACCTAAGCCATCAGAGAATGGTTAAGATGATGATATAAATTAAATACAGAAAACCATTATCAAAGGTTTTTAATAAAACCAGCTAAAATCTGCTTCCACAGCAGCTGCCCCAGTGAAGGGACACCCTTGGAAGTGGTTTAAAGGCACCAGGGTGGTGAGGTTGGGGTGGGGATGGTTTGTTGTGTTTTTTCCCTAGAGTGCAAAAAGATTGGAATTTTAATTTCTGAAATGTGAACCCAGCTGCTGGTCTCACAGCCCTTCTCCCAGCAAACTTGAGCACTCGGCTCACATGGCATGCAGTGCATCTCACCCCCCCGACCAGTGATATGTGTCTTTCTACATGTTGGATACCTTTGTCAGTGCTGCCACCCATCTCCCCTCTCACTCCCTATTTAGGCTGTCATATCCTCAAAGGGCACTGCTGAGTATCTGGAAGCTGCTAATACATGTTTTTAACCTGAATTTCTAGCCCTGTGTTTGTTAGCAGGGGGATGGGAGTTGGTGCTTGAACCCATTAGGTGGTTCAGGTAAATCTCAGGGTAGCATGGATTCGTGGGGTTTCCCATGACTGGATAATGTGAGTTAGAATTCTAAACTATCCTTCCTAAAAATGGGTATAGTGGCCTAAAAGTGCCCTTTTTAGCCCAGTGGTGGGGTAACCCCTGTCAGTTACAGGGGCTGTACATTAGTACCCATAGGAGTAGATGATAATGTGGCTGTTACACCCTGGTGTAAGAGGTCTGGCAGCCACAGTGCTGTCACTCCCAGTGTCCCACCTGACAAGGTGCCTTGGAGCGGAGCTGCCCCACACCAGGCTGGCACACTCTGTGCCCATGCTGATGTTATGGCCTGGACCATGGTGCTCTGTGTTTTGTTCTGAGCTTTCAGCACTTCACCGAGTGTTTCCTTCGTGCTTTTGCACCTGCATGGTTCTGCCTGAGTTTGCAGGCTCTTCCCCTTACTGGGATGAAGGCAAGACTGCCAGCATGTTCCTTCTGTGCCTCATGTCTGGGCTGGGGCTGCTCCGAGCTTGGTCTGAGCAGGAGGGATGTCATGTGTCTGCAGTGGACTCCGGCAACTTGGGGACCAGGGTCAGTGCTGCACCCTGTCACTGGGTCCTTGAGATGGGGATGAGGAGGAGGGATGAGGCTGAAGGTGCTGGAGGCTCCCTGATGCTTCTGTAATCCCTGTCGTGGCTGGGTAGAACCTTATTGCGTATACAGCCATGTCACTGCAGGTGACACCTTCGGGGACCTCAGGTGTAGGCAAGGTTCTTCATTTTCTCTTCGTCTCTCAGTTCTTCACAGGCTCTGTCCTCACCATAAGCAGGTTTGTTGGGAGAACACTGGGTGATGTTGATACCTGCCACCCAACACTTGTGCACAGCCTTAGCTGTTCCTCTTACTTATTGGCAGCTACGTATTCCTCTGTTCTGCCTTCCATGTCTGTGTCACACTTTCTGCTTTTCTTGTTTCAGAAGAAGCCAGTGAAGATGTGGAAGGGCCCAGTGAAACAGCTGGCGATGCTGAGGAGCCTGCCAAGGAGCCAGAGAGTGGAGGGGACAAGGACCAGAGTAAATGGACAGGTATGATTCTGTGATTTAGCAGAGGTGGTGGTTGATCCCTCATTTTCTTTAAATCTGGGAAAGGGAGGTGGAAAACACAGTGGTCCATAAAACCCTTTTTAGCTGACCACAACGTGGCAGTGTCAGCGTGACATAATTGTCATGCTCTGTGGAGGCTTTGGGTGTAGTTTCCTGACATAGTAGTTCGAGTTGTGGTGGGTCATGAGGCCCCACTCTAAGCCCAGGCTGGGGCTGGCCCATGGGTGCTCTGGGACCAGCCCGGGCAGTGGGGATCAACAGCTGGGAGAGGAGGAGGGAGAAGGGGACCACCCCACTTGCCAGCAGCCAGCATGTGCTTGGATTGAGCATGTCATTTGATGTTTCTGTGATTGTCCCACTCTGGAGAGGGCCATCCATCTTCCACCCTCATCTGTCCCTTGCTGACCACTTCAGCCTGGGTCCAGAAGCTGAGGTGCTGAAAGTGGCATTCATTTTCCCTGGCCCAGGACACAGCAGTTCTGGCTGCAGGTCCCATTTGGCTGGCAGGCTCCGTGTTGGTCGCTGCAATGCCTCAGTCAGCACAGAGACCTTTCTTCCAGGCAGCCTTCTCCTGCTGCCTTCATGGTTGCCTCTTGGTGAGCCCCAGACAAAGATACTTTGTCTTCCATTGACTTCCCAAGATGGAATGTGGTGTTTCACTTGGAGGGTTGCAATCTCAGCCCATCTCAGTCTCAGTTAATGGAAGATGTGTCCTAACTGGTGAGGAGAGCAAGCTGGGCCTTGTAGGCTGATGAAGTTTGTGCTCTCAGCGTGCGCTGCACTCGCTGAGGTTACTCTGTGTATTCCTTCCCATCACCGACTGATTCTTAACCCAGAAATGCAATTTGGCTTGGCTGTAGGTGGTTTTTAGTCTCAGTTCATTGTGTGGGATTGTGTGATCCTGAGCACAACCATTTTGTGAAGTGTCACAGACAGATGTAAGTACTCTTCAGGGGTAAATGGGGCTGTTTGTCCAAACCTGAAGAACTTAAAAAGGCTGATCTGTGTGCAAAGATTATATCTCAAAATATGTAAGGAAAAATGAGGAGCCTACTTTTTAAACCCTTTTCTGTCCAGAAACTCTGAATCTGGATAGTTTAATTTCTTCATCCTGCTGGTGAAATTTCTAGCCCAGTGTTTGTGAGCCGAGGAGCAGATCAGAAGTTGGACAGCGCCGTGGGGTCTGCAAAGGGAGCTGTGTGGGGAGGACACAGAGCAGGTGTGTGAGCCCATGGAGCGTAGGACCAGGCTTCTGTGGGCCAAAGTGTGTGTGATGGGCTGGCGCTGAGCTCGGGCTGCTTCCAAACATGTAACACCACCACCTGAACTTTAAATTTAAAGCAGGATAGTGTTACCATTTGTTGCTGTCCAGCAGGTGTGCAAAGCAGGCATCACACCTTGATCTTGTTTCTGCTCTTGTCCCTCGAGGAACATGACTGTGTTGACAGGTCCTCCTGGACCTCAGACATGGGAAGGAATAGAAACTGGGTCAGGTTATACCTGACAGCCCCAGAAGAGAGATGTGCAGGGACGCGAAAACCCGATACAAGTGGAGCCGTGAGCAGGGAGGGGAGCAGGCAGTACCGGGAAGCTCTCCCTGGAGGAGGAGGAGGCTGCTGACACAGAGCAGGAGGGGAAGGCTGTGACCAGTGTCATAAAGCTAAAGAACATGAAGCCTTCTTTGCATTTCCCTCACTGAGCAGAGCAGCACAGCCTGTGTCAGCAGCGTGGATAGAGCCTGTCCCCCAGGTACCAGGGAGTGGGCTGCAGAGCACTTGGTGATGCTGAACGTTGTCCCTGACCTGCTGTGCCTGGTGTTGGGAGAGTGCCCGGAGCACACAGAACCTGCCAGCTGCTCTCCCCTGTGCTGGGCAGAGCAGAGGGGAGGTGCGGCGAGGGACAGACACAGCGCTTGTCCCTGACCGAGGGAGTGGCTGGGGAACTGTACACCTGCCATCTCTGCCCCAGATTTTCTCGGGAATTGACCAAACAACTGTTTGTAAGTGCTGATGGGAAGATAATGAGATGAGGAACAGTCGACACAGATTTGTCAAGAACAAATCATGTCAACACGACCCAATTTCCCTCATGTGAGGAAGGTCCTGTTTGGAGTCAGTGTCTCCTTGGGAAGGCTTTCAATGCCACTCTTAGGACAGGCTGAAATGAAGCACAGACATTGCGGTGTAGGTGACAGTATTGTCCCATTGGTGGGTTTCATTAGTACTGGAAAGCTCGCCAGTCCTGAGCTGGGGTGTTGGGGAGGCTGGGCAGCAATTTCAGAAAGCCCAAACAGCAGGAACAGCCCAGAACAGAGCAGCATCAGTCAGAAGGAGAAAACTGAATGAACAGGCTTATTTTGACCCAGAAGAAGACCGAAGAGGAGGATGAGATCAGTCTCGTGCATGAAATGCTTCTGAAAGGAAGGAAATTATTTGTTTGCCATGTTGATGATACAGACAACAAGACACAAAAGGCTTAAATTGAAGGGAGAAAGATTGATGTTAGATAACAACTTTGTAAAAGTCCTCACGTACAGCCTGTGGCTTAAGCAGTGGAGTGGGTTTTCTGGGAAGATTCCTCAGAGGTCTTTCAAGAAGATTAGAGGAGCTGCCGTTGGGAATGAGGCAGGCTCAGTCTATCCTGCTTTGGATGGACTGGCTGACCTTCGGAGAAGCCTCTGAGCCGGGTGACTGTGAAGATGGAGATGGGGGCAGGAGAGGTGTGGACTGAAAGCCAGTGATGGGGCATGTGAAAGGGGAGGGGGACAGACCAGACCTCTTTGCTGCTCGCCACCTGCCGTTTGATCATTATGTTCCTCAGCAATTTACTCTCCTTTGTGCTTTGGTTTCCTCACTGCACACAGGGGATTTATTTCTTCCACTTTCTTAAAGGCTTGCAAGATCTGTAACAAGACACTGAGTTCCTTTGCCCATCTCCCTGCCCCAGCCCAGGGGTGAGGGTCTGCACCATGGTGGGGACAGTCTGGGCACAACCTGTGCTGGGGTTAGTGTCAGCATCAAGGGGAAAACCCCTGTTTTCATTGCAAACTTGTCAAAATGTCCCAACTGCAAAACAAATGCATTGATTCGCTCTTTGTATTTATTTTAAAATGCAATAATGTGAATAAGAAACATTTTTTTAGGTGATACTTTTCAATTGAATATACGTGGGGGATTCTCCATCCAATAGAAGGACTCATTGGATCTTGATTTTTACAGACATCTCTGTGGCTTCTGGAAGTTTCTGGAGGATGGCAGTGCCTCCACACTGGAGGAGGGAGATGCTGTGTGCCTGATGACTCAGTGTTAGACGTTATCTCGTCGTGTTTAATGTGAGATTTACCACAAGCAAACCAGCAAGGGGGAAAGGAATCGTGGCTGATCCCAACTCCATTTTTAAGGCAGGTTGTAGATGATGGATACTCAGCTGGAGCCCTGCTCGCTGCAGTGCAAGGCCTCTCAGATTCGGGGTGGTGCTGGTTCATGTCTCTGATGGAGAAGCCCATCACCAGCAGTGACCCAGCTACCAGAGGCTGCCTTAATGCACTCTCTGTTGGGTACACAGAGAATATCAGAGGGTTTTCCACAAAAACAAGAAACAAAGTCTGCTTAAAATATAGATTGAAATGAAATCTTTCTGGAGGACTGACCTGAAGGGCTTTTATTTTTGTTCATGATGCTCACCTAACAGAGCAATTAGTGCAATGGACCGTCCCTGATTCGAATCCGTGGTAGATTGCTATTAAAGGAAGTATTAATGGGCTGCTGAGAGCTGGGAAATTGTTGCAGAAAAGTGTGTTTATGGAGTATGGTGCTGGCAGGCATGATTTCAATTGGATTTGACATGTTTAACATAAATGTATACTGCACAGCTCCTGCAGTTTATGAATAATTCCTACAGGCCGACTGCCTTTCTAATTACTGAAATTGAAAAAAACAGGTCAGGCACATCCTGACGGAAATCTATTCCTGCTCCTCCCCCCAGCTGCTTTTTGCTGCTTTTTTTTAATATCTGGCATTTGTGGAGCACTTAATGGCCGGGATGTTCTGGGGGCCTGAGAGGCTGGGAGGAAGGGGACGAGGGGCATGATGGAGCCACTCAGCACTGGCGCCTGAGCAAGGAAGCCTGGGAGAGAGGATGGGAGAGAAGGACTGGGAGGTTGCCTGTAGCTGTGTTTTTCCGAGGATATGTGAAGCACAAAAGGCTCCTGGGTGGCAGCTCCAGCCCAGAAACATGGCTGGGCCAGGTGGCTCCATGCAGCAGCCGGCTGGGCTCCGGGCCCTGGAGGTGCTGCGGGAACTGAAGGGGGCTGCAGAACAGGTCTGTGGTGCCAAGCAAAGCCCCACCTCTGGGAGCCCCTGGTGCTGCTTGGCATCTCACAGAGGCATCTGCTGGGTGTTTCACGTTCATATGGAGCAAGGCAGGGAAGTCTGGTGGCGACTGGAGCTTCTGGATATGAATGTTTAATAGTAATTCAGCTGTGGGTACTCGCTGCAGGTGGGAAGGTATGACACAGCATTAGAAAAACAAATTATTCAGCCGTTTTCAGGGCTGTGAAGCAGCAGCAGTGGGGATGGGTGCAGAGTGCGCCGAGCATGGGGCATTTACCTGTCAGTTGAGTTACTGCCAAATACAGAGCTGAGAAACGCTGCAGAGCAACAGGTAGTGCACAGGCCTGGTAGTGTGGCTACAGCAGCCAGTTGGAATGGGAGTTCCTGCAGGGAGTGAGGAGTTAAACAGCCAGTGTCTGGGAGGAAATGCTGTACAGTCCGAGGAGGCGGCAGCGCTGGGTGCCCCTGCCCTTCCCCGGCAGTCCGTGTGGGTCTTTCTGGATGCAGGCCATTCCTGCATCGTGGCAGTTTCTGGAGAATGGATGAAACAAATAAACTGGCCCTGAATTTCAGGAGACATACACTTGCTGTAAGGGCACAGGGGGCAGAAACCTTGGACATTGATGGCACGGGGCTGTGTGGCACAGTAGCAGCTCCCACTGGTCTGAGGACCTGTGGTGCTGAGTGTTGGCTCCAAGAACACCTTGAGGTAATTTGAGGAAGGAGGCACCACCAAATACAGAATGCTGTTTTCCATCAGCATTGAAAGCACAGTTCCCTGGTCTTGCTGAGAACTTTCCCAGGCCAGCGACTGAACTTCATGGCGAGGAGATTCTTGGAGGCTGGTGGTGTTTAAATCAATGGCAATGGCAGAAACCCCACTGTAAATTTCTAGGGCAAGTGGCAAGCTGGTTTACGGAATGCAGGGAGATGAGAACCTCTGGCTTACGGAAAGCAGCATGAATTAATAATCATTTAATTGGCTTTTCCATTATGTTGCTTGGTTGGAAGATGGAAGTTTAGATGAAGGGGCTGTCAGTGATACTTTAGCTAAAATAATCTGATGGGTAGGAGGTGGGTGGTGACTTCCTTCCCACCAGGATGGAGAGCATCAGTTTAGGGGATCCATGCTGGCTTTGCCTCTGGAATCAGCAAAGAAAAGGCCCTCACTTGCAAGGAAGTGCCTGTGTCAACCCTGGAATATACCCAGGGAGGATCTCTCCTCCTCTGAAAAGCAGAAGCTGCTGGGAAGAGCGAGAAGATCAGTAGATCTCTAGAAGTGCTGTGGCAGCCCCGCCCCATCACACTTGGCTTTTAGGGGACATTTGTTGAGAAATGCAGGTCTCCCTCTGAGTCAGTGAATCTGAACTAAATCCATTTAGAGAGTGAAAGTATTTGAGGTAGTACTGCTGATATGGTTGATAAGGTTGATGTGTAGGCATGCATCAAACTTTAAAGCAAATTCCTTTTTCTGCCCTGCAAGGCCTGGACCTGGAAGCAAGATGCTGGCCATGGTCATGGCACAGGTAGTGTCTCCTGACGTACCATGAATAGCGTCACATTTTGAGCTCAGGACATTCTGTCCTGTCCTCTCTGCACAGACAGAAGGTCCCAGGCTATGCTAAGAGCTCTGCAGGCAATCACCAAGCCATGTCCTCATTTCTCCTGGTAGCAGAGAGTTCCTAATTCCTCTGATCATCTGTGATGTGGACTGAATGTGTCATTTTGTGCGTTTGACTGTTTATCAACAATAAACTTCAGTAGTGGTGTTAAAATTCCCAGCTGAGCTGTCAACTTAAAAACTAATACTTAAAATAAATATCCTGTGTGCAACAAATCAGTTATTCTTGGGTCTGGACAATCATCAATAATTCTAGTTTTGAAGGATTAAGGTTATGGGGTTGGATCAAGTGATTTAATGAAATTGGACACTTAGGAGATGGTACATTTTAATTACCTGTTACTAATTCTAAGCAGGCTGCTTCACAGTAGAAAAAGAGATGAGAAAATACCCTGTTGTGACTCCCAAGGTTGGAGCTGATGTTCAGCAGCCTGGGATAGCTGATGGTTGGGCTGAATTCACTCACTGCATCCAAAAGCACTCCACTGGTGAGCAGCTGGCAGTGGTCAGTGCCCAGTGCAGGGACACAGTGTGGACCACACAGGACCCACAGTCACCACCTGGAGAGGTCTAAAGGGACCTGAAGCCATGGCTGTCACTGTCATCCCCACCCAGTGCAGGTCTAGAGCAGGACTCACATGGCTGTGCCAGACCACCCTGGCAGACCTGGGGTCTCCAGCTGCTCATCCCAACACCCAACAGCCTGACCAGGGCCAGCGTGTCAGTGTCCAAGGTCACACTGAGGACTGGACAGTGTCAGCAGCCATCAGGCTCCTGAGAAGGAGCTCACATCACACTGGGCTCAGGCAGGGCATTTTAAGGCAGGGTGGTCCTTCACCCACCAGTGCTGGCTCTTGGGGGTGGTCTCTCCTCCCCAAACCCTCCAGGAGGGACTGTGTTCCTCCACAGAGGAGCAGCAGAGTGGTGCCGTGTTCCTAACGCTCCGAGCACATTTGTCACAGGAAGCAAGGAAGGTCAGCTCTGTCCCTGCAGACATCTTTAAGCCATTTCCAGTTCTGATCCCCAGGGACAGTCTCGGTTCAAGCAGTGAGCCGAGCGGAGCAGCCCGTCATTCTGTGAGGCAGAGCAGGATCTGTGGTGGTGTCCGTCAGCACTGACACTGCAAACTCATTCTACCCCGGTTTGGATGGTTTTGTGGAGTTGGCAGCACAGCAGAGTCCTGGGGTTTGGGTTTCAGGTACAGGTGGGACTGTACATGCACACATGGAGGCTGCTGCCCAGCCAGGCATGAAGCACCCGGCATGCAGCCAGCAGTGCTGTGGGGAACAAGATCACTTCCAAGCCCATTCGATATGGACAAGCCTACCAGGAGAAATTCAGCAGTCGCAGATCAAATCCTCTAATGCCTGCCTCCCTCTGGCAGTACCGTTACCTGCTTGTAGTACCTGTTTCCCCTCTTCCAGAACTTATTTTGCCTCTATTCAGCTGAATGCAGAGATGGGGACTGGCAGGGAAGGTAGTTAGAAATGGGAATTGTATTCTCCACTGTGATGTAGTACGTTTGGAAATACAGCTTGTGCCAGTGCACAGAAGGGTCTCTGGGAAGGAAGCAGTTTGTTGGGATCTAACTCTTGACGGTATCATCTGAAACAAGGAGCAGATACCAGCAGGTTCACAAGTTGAGTAGGAGAAAGGGGGAAGAGTATGGGGGACTGGCCTGAGAATGCTACAGCGCCTTGTTAATCGGCAGCTGATCCATCATATTAAATATCCAGCTGTCAGATATTACCTTTCAAGTGAAAATGAATAACTCCCATTAAGGGCGAAATGGGTTTGAAGTCGATTCGAGACAGATTAAAGTACCGTTATGAATGTGTGTTCGGGGAGGAGGAGACGGGGGCTGTGTATAATATACTTGTCCTTACAGTTTTTAAATAATAGATGTCCCACAAATTTATGTACTGAAGGCAGCCAGGGTTCGGGGGAGGAGAAAGGTCAAGGATGTGCTTCTCCCAGTGCCACAACTCGTGGAGTGTTTTGCTGTTGACTTTAGGGCTCATTTGCATTTCTGTTTGGCTGGAATAAAATGGCCTTTTCTTGGCTTATCACAGTGGAAGTGTTTGGGTCCCCTTGGCCAGGAAGCACCAGAATATGCACATTTCTCTGGAGGCATGGGCTGAGCTGGCCAGAGCCATCCCAGCAGCACCACTGCTGGCAGCACAGGTGCCATTGAATGGGCTGACAGCCACAACCACCAGCCCTCTCCAGGGCAAACACATTTCAGAGTGTCTGTATGTAGAATGTCCTGGGTCAGCCAGGAGTATGAGTTCTACCTTATCGAGTAAGTCCAGCTGCTCCTGGAGGTGACACATAGGCCTTCACCATCTTGACCATCTGCATTTGTGTGTCCAATGCAGCCACAGGCCCAGAGTCTCCTGCACCTGCATGTTGTAAGCATCCCCCAGAAACAGCTGAGGCCTTTCTGCTTCTGGCCACCAGTGACACAGTTCCCTTGCTGTGGGAGATCGGCAAGAAGGAAGTGGTTTTGGCCAAGTGTCCGTTGCAGGACATAGGTCAGTCCTCAGTTTCATCCTGCTCCAAGTCCTTAGGGTGTGTGTCGAGCATTAAATGGAAGCCCTGTCCAACCTGGGCCTCTCTGAGGTGTCCTGATGTGAATTGCTTTCTGTTGCAGCACCAGCCAGCCAGCCAGAGAAGGAACTGACAGAGCCTCCAGCAGCCTCTAAGCGGATATCATTTCCCAGCAGCTCTGAGTCGCCTCTCTCCTTTAAGTGGTCAAAAACTTCAGAGGAGACCAAATCAGAGCAGGTAAGGCGGAAGAACTCCCTGTGCTTCCAATGTGCCAAAAGCAAAGAATAAAACGGGAGAAAGAGGATGAAAGGCGATAACTGGTGGTAGAAGGCATCAAATTATTGAAGCCTGGCTGTAAGAGAGGAAAGTAGCACCTGGAAGAGCTGTGTGATTCATTTGTCTGCTCCACAGATGTACCAGTGTCCATACTGCAAGTACAGCAACACAGACGTGAACCGGCTGCGGGTGCACGCCATGACCCAGCACTCGGTGCAGCCCATGCTCCGCTGCCCTCTCTGCCAGGACATGCTGAACAACAAGATCCACCTGCAGCTGCACCTCACCCACCTGCACAGCGTGTCACCTGACTGTGTCGAGAAACTCATCATGACGGTAGGTGGCTGTGTAGGCAAGCATGGCTGCTGCCATCCTAGCACGTCCGCTGCCATCCCCACAAAGGTGAGGAGCAGAGACTTGCTGTGGTGGTCAGCTCCTTCACCTGTCAGAGCTCTGCCATTGAGGTTTGCTGCATCCTGGTGTGTTGTCTCCCTGCTTGAGCCCTGTGAAGCTCAACTGTTGAGTGATTTCCCTGTGAAATCAGGATAAATACAATTTCCTTGACCTGATGAGGTCATTGCATGGGATGGCAGCTTGTGCAAAAGCTTCTGGAAGATGCAGCAGCTGATGGGATATATTGTCCCTGTTGTTTTTTTGGTATAATATTTGATGGAAGGTTGTGTCTACATTTAAGAACTTGTCATCAAGTATATAAAGTAAGTGTTTATTTTGATTCCTGCCAGTTCTTTCTCTTTGTGTTTTTTTTTTCTTGTTTCTGCTTGTTTTCTCCCTTCTTTGCCAGTGCTTGGCACTGGGGGTGAATAACGCGGTGTTTGTTGTAACACTGATGTTCTTCACCATCTCCCTCCTGTGACATCCGAGCAAGAACATGCGTATGGCCCAGCTGTTCTCTTACAGTTCTCTTGTCTTCTCCCTGAAAGGTTGGAGCCAGGTGGGGTAGGTTTCTTCTCCCACATAACAAGTGACAGGATGAGAGGACTAACTGCAAGCTGTACCAGGAGAGGTTTAGATTGTATATTAGGGAAAATTTCTTCATGGATAGGGTTGGAAAGCCCTTGCACAGGCTGCCTACAGAAGCTGTGGAGTCACCATCCTTGAAGGTGTTCAAAAATCACGTGGATGTGGCATTTGAGGACACAGTTTAACATGGTGGTGGTGTTGGGTTGATAGCTGGACATGGAAGACTAAGGGTCTTTTCCAGCTTTAATGGTTTTGTGATTCCTTTTGTGACTCCTTCTCAAAGACAGGAATCACAGAGTTACGAAATCAGGAGTAGTCTTGGGAGGGACCCCTGGAGCTGCTCCAGTCCAGCCTCCATGCTCAAGCATGGTCCCTTGAGCATGTTGCTCAGGATTGTGTCCAGACAGCATTTGAGTATCTCCAGGGAAGTATCTCTCTGGGCAGCCTGTTCCAGTTCCCACTCCTTAAGTGCCTTTATGTCTTATCTTCTTGCTTTGCATTACTAGCTGCCTGTCCCCCCAGGGCTTCTCAGGATGTAGCTCTGCCCTGCTGGCCACCTGTGCACCTTGGTCACGGAGCTGTCCCATCCCACAGACCACGGCCTCTGTGACTTGTGTCCATTTCATAGGTGCGGCTCAAGCGTGTAAATACCTTCCGAGGGTTTGAATAGCCCTTGTTCACCTCTTAACTATATTGGTGACAGGTGCTTTGGCTTTCTAAGAGCAGTAAAGAAGCCAAGCCCCTTCCCTAGGCCAGCGGACATAGCCAGTTTGTTCGGGGTAGCTGTCATGCTGGTGTGGAGGGGTTTGTTCTGAGCCAGGCAGGGTACCTGGGCAGGATGTGTGGTCTGGAGCAGGAGTGTTGAGCTGATCTGTCCTCAAACACATCTGTGTCCTCCAGGATATGAGGGAACAGGAGGAGCCCCTCGTGACGGAGCTCAGGACACTCTGCAGAGCAGGTCAGGCACGGTCCCTTAGGTGAGTGCTTAGGTGTGCTAGAATAAGGCTGCAGGGCTCTGCAAGGATCAGGAGAGACTGACCCAGACATGATGCTCATCCTCATGCGTGTTCCTGGTTTTCCCACCTTTCTTCCCTTTGGCACCTAGAGACACATATGGGGTGAGGGCTGTTTCTCCTCCTCTAGGTCTCACAGCATGGGAAGAAGAAGGTGGGTCTTTTTGTATTCTGTGACAGTATTTAGAGACATCAGTATGGTTTGTGCAGAGCATGGCAGCATCAGAGGGCCCGAATTTAGCTCATTCTCACGAAGATCCGTCGGGGTTTGGCGTGAGCGCCGTGGCGAGGCAGTCGCGGCCCCGTGACTGAGCCAGGTCCCTCTCGACGCCGCGTCTGCGCTCGGCGTTGGAGGAGGCTCCAGTTAATAACACCTTATCAGACGCCGTTCAGGAACCTGCAGTGTCTAATATGTCTGTTGCCATGGTAATGGCTCCTGCTTGCGCTCAGCATCTCCAAGCTGCCTGGTCGTGCTCCCTCCTTTTCATATCAGCCAGCCGGGCTGGCTGTCCCATGGGACCCCCCTGTCCTCCCACTGGCCCCAACGCAGGGACAGGGGCTGGCGGGGCTGCCTGAGGAACGGAGCACACGCCGTGCCCCAGTGCCACAGAGGGACAGAGGCTGGGGCTCACGCTGTCCCCCCGTCTCCTGCAGCTTCCCTTTCCTGGGGCTGGTGGATGAACGTAGCCACGTTCTGTCTGCGGCATCTCGGCCTCTCTGAGCGGGGCCAGGCGTCACCTTTCCCACCACAGCCTGGCCTGTGTCCGCTGACTCGCCGGGCCCGTGATGAGGGTGAAGTGCAGTTCACCCACGCAGGCGAGTGACAAGACTGATGGGCTGGAGCTGGGAGAGAGGACGGCTTCCCAAGAGCCTCCGGGAGTGGGAGCTCTCCCTGCTTCCGCAGCCAGCCTTATCCTTCTGCACATTTCTGTCTCGTCATCTCTGCTGTCAGCTTTCTCTTCCTCAGTTTAGGACATCTTCCCAGTGTTCCGGTCATCTTTCCATCTTTTTCTTTTCTCCCTTGCTCCAGGAGTCATTCCTGCTCAACCCCACCATCGCACTTCCCCTCCTGCTATCTTTACGTTTTTACCCTCTTTCCCATTGTCTTTCCTTATTGCTCTCTCCCTTCTGCTGTCACTCAATTTTTCTCTCTCCCTCCTTTTCGCCCCCTCCCTCTCCCCCCTTTCCCTCTCACTCTGTGTCTCATTCTCCATCTCGGATGAAGGTAATGAAAATAATCGGGCTTCATTAATTCTGAGCCCTGTGAGATGATAGCCATTTGGAGCCATGTTTGCCAATTAGATGGTCTAAATTAGAAGTGACCTTGGTATACTGCCATCACTTTGCCTCTTGGAGTCTAATGAAGCTTTTCACTCCAGCACCCTCTCTCTCTCTCTTTGTAATGGAAATTACCTCCTTTGTCTGGTGGGGAACCTTCCCTCCGTCTGTAATTCCCCTGGTTTCATAGACATGGGGACAGTGATGTATCTCCTCAGACCTCTTCTGGAGGTCTTCTTTTCAGAGCCACATGATTTCAGCATTTTGGGGTATATTCAGGGGAACTGTCCCCTCGTTTGGTGTCCGTGGACAGCCAGCACAGGCAGCTGCAGTGTGAGAGGAGCTGGCTGCTTGCACCAGCCAGGAGTAATTTTTTGGACATGTCAGCAATATGCGGGTGTTATGTTGATGGATGTTGGGCTCTGAGCCTCCAGCCCTGCACGCAAGCAGCTCTGTAGTTGTTTGTTAAAAATCCAGTAGCTCCAGCGGTGGCCAGAGCCGTGTGTGTCGCTGCTGGAGGTTGTCACCAGTGAGGAATGGGCCCACTGGTTGTTCTGCAGAGGGGTGACAGGTTTGTGGATGTCAGGGTGTGTGGATACTGGTGGGGCAAGGAGGCAGGAAACCTGGCCCATCAGCCCTCAGGTGCTCTGTAACAGTCCTCACCGGGCTACTGTGTCCATAGAAATGGCCACCGAAGTGGGGTCACCTGCCTCTCCATGGATCTCATCATCATAAAGATATTTTATCTGCTGAAGGGGTCTGAATTTTACCCAAAAGGTGGGGTTCTTGGAAGCAGAGAGGCTTGTCCAGCATCTTCCCATCCTCTAAGGACCTTCTGTGTGGTAACAAGAGAACTTAGAGGGACCTTAGCTGTGGGAGCTGCAGGGGATGGTGCTCAGGCTGGGCACAAGGGTGGATCCAGACGTGCCATGCTGCAGTGAGCTTTGCTGGTGACTTGTGGGCCAGGAGATGGTAGCTGCAGCCACACAGGGTGTAGGGCTTGGTGTTGGACAGAAAAGAACAGGTATGAACAGGAGAAGGGAAGGGAGAAGACAAACCACATTTGTTGAACTCACAGCTAGAGGGTTGTGTTTTAGTAATGGCTCACACTGGCTGACGTGTTGCTGTTGTAAAACAGTGTTGGAGCCATTGAAACGGGTAGGCAGGAATTGAGGAGGGGGAGGGATTGCCAGGCTGAGGAGGGATGCCAGGATGACACACGAGGTATCGCCTGTGCAGGTGAGAGGGAGCTGGAGGGCGTTTGACAGCCGCGCGCGCTGACACGGGCTGTGCCCCAGACGGACGCACTCCTTGGCACCACCGGAGCAGTCAATGCCATGAAAGACATCTGCAGCACAAACCGCTGCCAGCGAGCCGGGGCCGCTGCACCTTCCTGCCCCATCGTGCCCCCACTCTCAGTGTATGCGAAAAGCAGCCTCAGCACACGAGGCGAATTCTGCAGGTCCAGAGAAATGACATGTCCTCAGATGTTTTTGCAGTGTAAAAGGACAAACCCTTCAAAAAAGGCAGTCTGGAATTTCGTGTCAGTGCAGTGATTTGGGATGTGCAGCCCATTTGCATTCATTGTGTCTTTGCCACCTGCTGGGGGCTGGTCCATGGGGATGAAAGGACAGAGGGTCCTGCTCTGGATCATGGTGTAGGGAAGGGACAGGCGCAGCCTGAATGGAGCCAGAGGACTAGAGTGGACGGTTGCTGACCAGTGCCTTCTTTCCAGTGGTTTGATCCACAAGGCCAGCCCATGGCTGCACCACCACAGTTCCCACATCCATACCCAGAATTTCTAATTCCCTGCACTTTTTTCCAAGCTTTTTTTCTGTTTGCCTTTGGGAATTTTTGTGCCTGTAGCAATTTCGTGTACCACAGCCTTTTTTTTTTTCATTTTTTTTTTTTTTTTTCTTTTTTTTTTTTTTTTTTTTTTTTTTTTTTCTTTCTTTTTTTTTTTTTCTTTCTTTTTTTTTCTTCCCTGTGGTGGAGGGAGGATGGAAGGAAGGGAAGAAATGGTGGCTGTGGAGATGCAGGTAGATAAAGGTAATTACTTAAACACATATAGGGCAGGACTTACAGGTTTGGAGCCCCAGATTAAGATGCAGAGGAGCATGTGAGGTTGATGATTATATTTCGGGGAGAGTTAATTGACGGAAGGTGAAGGCAGACAAAGAACCGCTGCTTACTGCCTTCTTGAATCCCAATCAGGAATTATGATTAAAGACGCGGCGAGACAACAGAGGCCTGATGAATTGGTGTCTTTTTTTTTTCTTTTTTGCCGTCATTCACACTTGATTGACTTCAACCTTTCAAGTGCAAAAGTCTCTCTTTTCCATTATTATTCATAGCCATCTGAGTTTTTCTAATTAAAGTGTATGAAAACAATTACTGATCCGTCGTACTGAGCGTGGTGGTGGGGATGGCTGCCGTACTGTAACGCCTATGAAAAGCCACAGCTCTATAATGATGTGCAGCTGAGGTGTTAGATAATTTTATTCTTTTTCTACTCTGTTGGGGTTTTTTTTAATTTCTCATGATTTTTTTTTCATAATTCCTAAAGATCCTAGGAAAGTAGGTTCTTCCTGCTGCTAGAGCTGAGAGGGATGGTTTCTTCTTGCCTCCCCTTCTCGGCGTCCATGCTCGTCCCCCTCCTCCAAGCCCAGCTACTGGAAATTACTCTGTGACCTTTCATGTCTACCAACCAACCACCCACAGCCATCAGATGCTTCTGCTTAGAGTAGAAGGTGGAATGAGTTTGGTGTGCTCAGCTCCCCTCCTGGGATGTGTCAGCTGCCTTCTCTGCTGCTCCATGGGACCTGGCACTCACTGCCATGCAGTGGCTGGCCCAGGAAGGGGAAGGGAGCTCTGTGTCCCTCACAGCTCAGGTCACTGCTCTGCAGCCACTTCTGTGCCGCCATTTCATCCTGAGATTTTCCATGAGCTTCAGCTTCACCACAGGTGTGCTTCTGTCTCCTGCAGTTCACTCTCTGAGCGTTGTGGTCCTTGGCTGTACAGAGAGCCTGGTACATGGCACGCAGCCACCACACACGTTCTCTCCCTCCTGAAATCCAGGCTTCAGATGCCCTCTCCATATCCCGCAGAAGGATGGAGAGGCTTGTTTTGCCTTACACCTGAATGGGAGTGTTTAGTTGTGCCTCACCTTCCCAGCAGTGGGAGGCTGGGAGCAGGAGCACCACAGGCATCGCCAGGAGCACCTGGTGAAAGGGGAACACTCCCTGGGTGCCAGCGAGGTGGCGTGGGCAGCTGCTCAAGGCTGTAGAGGAGTCTTTGCTTGCCACAGGCATTCACCAGCACTGGAAGCCCTGTGCTGGAAACACAGGGATGGTGACAGTGGCGTGGGCCTGTCTGTCCCGGTGCTTGTAAGGCAGCGTTCCAGCAGTGTGAGACATTGTCTCCAGACATTCAGAAGGACATTCATTGTCCTGCATCTGATGCCAGCCATGTGCAGGCTGCTAGCGAGATGGTTTGTGACCAGGTATATACAAAGAAACAATTTTCCAGAACAGGATGAGTGTGCACATTTGGCTCTTCCAAAGAGCTTTTCCAGCTGAGCCGCGCAGATTCTCCAGCTCTGTAGAAGTGGTGGTGTCCCAGCACTGCACTGGTTTGATGGTGCAGGATCTAGCCAAATACTTAAAGAGGAGCAAAGGGAATGCATCAGTCAGAGCAAGGAAAGGGTTACCAAAAGCTTTTTATTTCACAATTTGCTTTCTCTTTAGTCCTTTCTTATTCATCCTTTCCTTTGTCACCTCTCTCCTTATTTGTACTTTTCTTTCTCATGCCCCTCCTTTCCCTGCATCGATACACTTTGAAAACAGTGCTGCAATGCTCCCTGGTTCAAGATTACAGTGTACTTTACTAGGTATGATTTAATTAGGGGCCTTATTATGTTTTCAGCAGCTTAAGGTGGGCCTTTCAACTTATCTACCTAATTGGTTGCACAAGAAGTTTCACAACCCATGACAAAACATTGTCAGTGATCAAAGTCTGAATTCCACATAAAGGAAAAATATTAATAATAAGATTATTCTTCAAGTGTGCACTGCTAATTATGTCCAGAATGTAACTGTAGAAACACTTTTGACTGATTTGAGCTTTGTCTAATAAATACGAAGTCTTCAGTGAGCTGTGAAAAATGACGGCTCTGACTTCACAATACTGGTGTCTAGTTTTGCCACTGGAGATGTTTCAAATGTTTTCCTGTGTTTTTCCTCTCCCTGTGTCCTTTCCCCCTGTCTCTAGGTGACAACCCCTGAGGTGATGATGCCCAGCAGCATGTTCCTCCCGGCAGCTGCTCCAGAGAAGGATGGGAACTCAGGCACAGAGGAGCTGGGGAAACAGTCTGGTGAGTGCAGCCCAGTGAGATCCATGGTCCCACCACTCCCCAAGCCCCATCACCTGGTCAGGGACCAGTTTCGTTCCTGTTAATCCTCTCTTTGATAGGACCTAGACTCAAATACTGTGTTCAGTTTGATGAGCCTTCTTGTTCGAAAATAGGCAGGACATCAAAAAAGAACAGTGAAGATGGAGGTGGCTGAATGGCTTTTGCTTGAAAGGGAGAATTGAAGGTGATAAATGCACTAAGGGGTGTGTGTGTGAATAATTTCCAGATATTCAAAGTGGGCAAGGAAGTAAATTGTGTAGGTATATGCAATGGGCCATGATGAGGTTAATGGGCTGGTATTGAAACTAATGAATGAAGATAGAGGAGAAATGTCAGAAATACTTGTCGTGTTGGAGATTAAAAACCACAGAGTATTCAGGACTGAAAGGGGTTGTTGATCTGCCACGGTGCACTGGTGTAATTTTTGGGTTTGCTCTAATTCTGGTCTCACAGAGATCTCTGAGGATGTGGGGAAGACCCTTTTGCCATCAGACAGTGCAGAGCACAGCGGGGACCCCAAGCCCACTTCAGCTGATCCGAGCGCTGCCCGGGAGGACTCTGGGTTCCTGTGCTGGAAGAAGGGCTGCAGCCAGGTGTTCAAGAGCTCAGCAGCCCTGCAGACACACTTCAACGACGTCCATGCCAAGCGGCCTCAGCTGCCGGTGTCGGACCGCCACGTCTACAAGTACCGCTGCAACCAGTGCAGCCTGGCCTTCAAAACTATTGAGAAGCTGCAGCTCCATTCCCAGTACCACGTCATCCGGGCAGCCACCATGTGCTGCCTCTGCCAGCGCAGCTTCCGAACCTTCCAGGCCCTGAAGAAGCACCTGGAAACCAGCCACCTGGAGCTGAGCGAGGCTGACATTCAGCAGCTGTACGGTGGTCTCTTGGTCAACGGGGACCTCCTTGCTATGGGTGACCCCTCACTTGCCGAGGACCACTCAATAATAGTCGAGGAAGATAAGGAAGAGGAGAGCGACTTGGAAGATAAGCAGAGCCCAACAGGCAGTGATTCGGGGTCGGTGCAAGAGGACTCTGGCTCAGAACCAAAAAGGGCCTTACCCTTCAGGAAGGGCCCTAACTTCACTATGGAGAAATTTTTAGATCCATCTCGTCCATATAAGTGCACGGTCTGCAAGGAGTCCTTCACACAGAAGAACATTCTCCTGGTACATTACAATTCCGTTTCTCATCTGCATAAACTGAAACGAGCCCTCCAAGAGTCTGCTACTGGGCAACCTGAGCCTACCAGCAGCCCAGACAACAAACCTTTCAAGTGTAACACCTGCAACGTGGCCTACAGCCAGAGCTCAACTCTGGAGATCCACATGAGATCTGTCCTGCACCAGACCAAGGCTCGCGCAGCCAAGCTGGAGGCGGCCGGCGGCAGCAGCAACGGAGCCGGCAACAGCAGCAGCAGCAGCCTCTCCCTGGGCTCGTCCACACCGAGCCCCGTGAGTGCCAGCAACAGCAATGCTTTTGCAACCACCAGCACGAGCACTTCAGGCACCACTCCCATTCCCAGCCTACTCAACCAGGTCTCCAGTGACAGTGTGGGGATTCCTCCCTTGGGTAACGCTGTAAGCACTAACATCTCCTCCCCTGCAGAGCCCAAAGAGGTGAACCGCAAGAAGCTGGCAGACATGATTGCATCCAGGCAGCAGCAGCAGCAGCAACAGCAGCAGCAGCAGCAGCAGCAGCAACAAGCTCAAACCTTGGCACAGGCACAGGTCCAGGCCCACCTGCAGCAGGAGCTGCAGCAGCAAGCTGCTCTCCTGCAGTCCCAGCTTTTCAACCCAGCACTTTTGCCGCACTTTCCAATGACCACTGAGACCCTTTTGCAGCTGCAGCAGCAGCAGCATCTTCTGTTCCCATTCTACATCCCCAGTGCTGAGTTCCAGCTCAATCCAGAAGTCAGCTTGCCTGTCACCAGTGGTGCACTGACATTGACTGGGACGGGTCCAAGTTTGCTGGAGGACCTGAAGGCACAAGTTCAGCTCCCTCAGCAGAGCCATCCACAGCTCTTGCAGCAGCAGCAAGGTCAGCTGTCCTTGTCACAACCGCACTCCGTCCTGTTACAGCAGAGCCAGCACCCAGAGAAGAAGAATAAATCTGTAGTGAAGGAGAAAGATAAAGAAACCCCACGGGAAAGGGAAAGCACAGACAGGGGAGACAATAACGTAACACTGAAGGAGTCTCTTCCTGATAACTTAAAGTCCAAAGAGAAGAAGGACTTTGTGCCAGGCAGCAGTTCGGAGCCCTCCATACTGCCTCCACGGATTGCTTCCGACGCAAGGGGCAACGCCACCAAAGCCTTGCTGGAAAACTTTGGCTTTGAGCTCGTCATTCAGTACAACGAGAACAAGCAAAAGGGGCAGAAGAAAAATGGGAAGACAGAGCAAGGTGAGAACTTGGAAAAGCTGGAATGTGATACATGCGGCAAGTTCTTCTCAAACATCCTCATCCTGAAGAGCCACCAAGAGCACGTTCACCAACATTACTTTCCCTTTAAGCAACTAGAGAGATTTGCCAAACAATACAGAGAACACTACGACAAACTGTACCCCCTGCGGCCGCAGACCCCGGAGCCACCGCCCCCGCCTCCGCCACCACCCCCTCCACTCCCTCCAGCTCCTCCTCAGCCGGCTGCCGCTCCTGCCATCCCCACTTCTGCCCCACCAATCACTTCTCCCACTATTGCACCAGCCCAGCCATCTGTGCCGCTCACACAGCTCTCCATGCCTATGGAGCTCCCCATCTTCTCGCCACTCATGATGCAAACCATGCCCCTGCAGACATTACCAGCACAGCTGCCACCTCAGCTGGGCCCCGTAGACCCCCTGCCCGCCGACTTGGCCCAGTTGTACCAGCATCAGCTCAACCCCAGCCTTCTCCAGCAGCAGCAGAACAAGAGGCCACGCACACGGATCACCGATGACCAGCTCAGAGTCCTTCGGCAGTATTTTGACATTAACAATTCCCCAAGTGAGGAACAGATCAAAGAGATGGCAGATAAATCTGGATTGCCCCAGAAAGTGATCAAGCACTGGTTCAGAAACACCCTGTTCAAGGAGCGTCAACGCAACAAGGACTCCCCATACAACTTCAGCAACCCTCCCATTACCAGTCTGGAAGAGCTGAAGATAGACTCACGGCCTCCTTCTCCAGAGCCTCAAAAGCAGGAGTACTGGGGAAGCAAGCGGTCCTCTCGGACACGCTTTACTGACTACCAGCTCAGAGTCCTGCAAGACTTCTTTGATGCCAATGCTTACCCAAAGGATGATGAATTTGAGCAGCTTTCTAACTTGCTGAACCTCCCAACACGTGTTATAGTGGTGTGGTTTCAGAATGCCCGTCAGAAAGCTAGGAAAAACTATGAGAATCAGGGAGAAGGCAAAGATGGGGAGCGACGGGAGCTCACAAACGACAGGTACATTAGAACGAGCAACTTGAACTACCAGTGCAAAAAATGCAGTCTGGTCTTCCAGCGCATTTTTGATCTCATTAAACACCAGAAAAAGCTTTGTTACAAAGATGAGGATGAGGATGGACAGGATGATAGCCAGAACGAAGACTCTATGGATGCAATAGAGCTCTTGACTCCAACCAGTTCCTCCTGCAGCACACCGATGCCCTCACAAGCTTACAGCACACCTACATCTTCAGCCAATGCAACCTCCTCAGCATTTCTGCAGCTCACGGCAGAGGCAGACGATTCCTCCACCTTTAGTTCTAAAGTAGAAGCTACAGATGAGAAACCAAAGCAGTCTGAACCTCCAAGTACACAGCAAAACCAAACCCATGAGAAGCAAGTGCAACCAAAGCAAGAGCCTCAGCAGCAACAGGACCAAGGAGAACAAAAGACAAGTTCAGCACACCAAAAGATTTCACAGTTATCCTCCCCCTCTTCGCTGCAACAGCCACCTCCTCCTCAGCCCCCTCAGTGCTCCTTGTCACAGTCAAGTCCAAGTCCATCTCAGCTCTCACACCTCTCCCTCAAACCCATTCACACGTCCACCCCTCAGCAACTGGCAAACCTACCTCCTCAGCTAATCCCGTACCAGTGTGACCAGTGTAAACTGGCGTTTCCTTCCTTTGAGCATTGGCAAGAGCATCAGCAACTCCATTTCCTGAGTGCACAGAACCAGTTTATCCACCCCCCATTCCTGGACAGAACACTGGATATGCCGTTCATGCTTTTTGATCCCAGTAACCCGCTACTGGCGAGCCAGCTGCTGTCTGGAACGTTACCACAGATTCCAGCAAGCTCAGCCACCTCACCATCGACTCCAACATCCACCATGAACACGCTGAAGAGAAAGCTGGAGGAAAAGGCCAGCGCAAGCCCTGGAGAGAATGACAGTGGGACTGGGGGAGAGGAACCCCAAAGGGATAAGCGTCTAAGGACAACCATTACCCCTGAGCAGCTGGAAATCCTGTACCAGAAATACTTGCTGGACTCCAACCCCACACGGAAGATGCTGGATCACATTGCACATGAAGTGGGCTTGAAGAAGCGCGTGGTACAGGTTTGGTTCCAGAACACCCGTGCACGAGAGAGGAAGGGGCAGTTCAGGGCTGTGGGGCCTGCCCAAGCCCACAGACGGTGTCCCTTCTGCCGAGCTCTCTTTAAAGCAAAGACAGCTCTGGAAGCTCATATCCGATCCCGTCACTGGCACGAGGCCAAGCGAGCTGGATACAACCTGACGCTGTCTGCCATGCTTCTAGACTGCGACGGGGGACTCCAGATGAAAGGAGACATCTTTGATGGAGCCAGCTTTTCCCACATGCCACCAACTAGCAGCGACGGACAGAGCGTTCCCCTCTCCCCAGTGAACAAGAGTATGGAACTGTCACCTAGAACCCTGCTGAGTCCATCCTCCATTAAGGTGGAAGGGGTTGAAGACTTTGAGAGTCCTTCCATGTCCTCAGTCAATCTGAACTTTGACCAGACGAAGCTGGACAACGATGACTGCTCTTCTGTCAATACTGCAATCACAGACACCACCACAGGAGACGAAGGGAATGCAGACAACGATAGTGCAACAGGGATTGCAACCGAAACCAAATCCACATCAGGACCCAGCGAAGGTCTGACTAAAGCAGCCATGATAGCAATGTCTGAATATGAAGATCGTCTGTCTTCTGGCCTGGTCAGCCCAGCTCCCAGCTTCTACAGCAAAGAGTATGACAATGAAGGTACTGTGGACTACAGCGAAACCTCCAGCCTTGCAGACCCCTGCTCGCCCAGCCCTGGTGCAAGTGGTTCAGCCAGCAAGTCTGGTGAAAGCGGGGACCGGCCCGGGCAGAAACGCTTTCGCACTCAGATGACTAATCTCCAGCTCAAGGTTCTTAAGTCATGCTTTAATGACTACAGGACACCGACCATGCTGGAGTGTGAGGTCCTGGGCAATGACATTGGACTGCCAAAGAGAGTTGTTCAGGTCTGGTTCCAGAATGCAAGGGCGAAAGAGAAGAAGTCAAAACTCAGCATGGCCAAACATTTTGGTATAAACCAAACAAGTTACGAGGGACCCAAAACAGAGTGCACTTTGTGTGGCATCAAGTACAGCGCTCGGCTGTCTGTACGTGACCATATCTTCTCTCAACAGCATATCTCCAAAGTTAAAGAAACCATTGGAAGTCAGTTGGATAAGGAAAAGGAGTATTTTGACCCAGCTACTGTACGTCAGTTGATGGCTCAGCAGGAGCTGGACCGAATCAAAAAAGCCAACGAGGTTCTTGGTCTGGCAGCTCAACAGCAGGGTATGTTTGACAACACACCCCTGCAAGCTCTGAACCTTCCTGCTGCGTACCCAGCACTACAGGGCATCCCTCCAGTCTTGCTCCCAGGCCTCAACAGCCCGTCCTTACCTGGCTTCACTCCATCCAACACAGGTGGGTACGGGTGTTACCCTGCTTAGGCACACCTTCACTTGGTGCATACCTAGCACAAGCAGTTGTTCCCTCAGGAATGACTGATAGCAGGGTTCCTGGCCAATTAGTTCACAGCAAAAAAGCAGTAGGTATTTTATCTAATTCCTGAACTCAAAGTCTGAACTAGAGCAACATCTAGGCATGCTGCATATCCCTGTGTAGAAATCCTGAAGCTCCTGCAAGGAAGTGGAATATAGAAGATTTATCCAATGGAACAGAAGGACTAATGTGCTGATACACTGTTCATTATTCCTTCCTTTTGACATTCAGTTTATGTGACGCCATCCCAAGAGTTGAAAAATCCAAACTGTTTCTAGGGAAAGGTGTGGGATGTGTGGTAGCTCTGGTGACAGATGCCCAGAACATCTTTATGTGTCCCTGAGGTGACCTCTGGGACAAATCCCAGTGCAGCTGAGGATCACTTTTGAGTAATGGCTGGGTATGACCTGAAAGCACCTCCTCAGCAAAAAACGGTGTAGTTGTGGGACAAATCTAGTTTGTATTTTAATAAGATTTTTCTTGACAATGCTACATAAAAATGAAATTTGTCATAATCCGTTGGGTGGCCTAATCTCAGATATTGGACTGCATCTTCTGAGAATGCTCCTTTCCTATGTACCTTGTGGATAGGTAGAAAGTCTAAGCCATGTAGCAAACACTGGCAGTGGAAGGTGCAGCTCAATGACCAGCAGTGACCTAAAAAATGTGATCCAAAGGCCTTGTTTCATTATGTGTCTGAAGGTGCCCTGCGCATGCAAGGGGTTTTCCATATCACCCTTCCACTGCAGATCTTGTTTCAGTGTTTCAATGCACTTGGCCAGAAGCATTTCTTTGGCAAATCATGTCATCAACCTATCACAGGTTGCTCTGTGATGTTTGCTTAGTGCCCCAAGTTTATAACAAAAACTAAAATTACTTTTTTGCTCTTCAGTCCATATTGTTTCTTTTATTTTTCTCCAAAGCCCAGGATGTGTCCTGGGGAGATGGGACTGCATCTGATGAATCTTAAATGCTGTCAGTGACTGCCTAGACAGGACTGAACTGTTTAGAAAGTCAAACAGTCTGTTTGTGGCCTTTAGATAAAGCTCCAAAGGTCAGGCCACGGCAGCTCCGGGCCTGTCAGAGCAGATAAGGCCATGCATCCAGGAACGCTGTGAATTACCTCCTGCTCCTTCACTTGAACCTCTCAGGGATGTTCAGCTGGGAAACATCCATTTCAGTGGTGTCCACCTATAGCATGCCCTTATCCGAGATCTCCAGGGCCACTGCGTGGAGCCTCATTCCGTACCTGTCCTGTCATCACAAATCATTCTTGTCCCAGCACCCCATCAGGAGCAGACACAGGTTTCAGAAGGGTTTGGATCAGCCATGGCTGAACCCTCCCAGCTGCAGCCATCCTCCTTGGCAGTACAACCTAAAATAAAAGTCACCATGCCTCCACAGCTGGGCCCAGGCTCCACTGTTCCTGCCCAGGCAGGTCTCTGGGCAGCCCCTGTGGGACTCAGGTTTGTTACGGACTGGTCGGGTTTTGCTCGTGGCTTCTACAGCAGATTATTCCTGCTCAGGAGCTGGGGAATGAACAGGGCTGTGCCAGCAGGACATCGGAGCTTTATTTTGGGGGTTTTTTTCCCAAATGGCATCACAGGAGTTGCCAAGCAAAATGTTCCTCTTCAGGAGCATATTTGCTAGCTGCAGCAATCATGATAATGGAGGTGACTCCAGGAGCCACACGCCTCTCGTCCCCAGCCACTGTGAGAGCAGAAACTGGCACCAGGGACAGTGTTGTTAGTGGCTATTCCTGCTGTCGGGAAGAAGGACAAGCTTCACATTCCACCATTAATCTATCTCCTTAATGAGGAAGCATCATTACACTTTTAATTCCACCCAAAACACGATGCTTATGCCCAGGGGAGATGTCTGAACAGCACATAAACCTGGAATTGCTCAGAAGCTGAGCATCCAGAGCCCCTGACATTAGAAGGAAGGAAGGAAGGAGTTGCTTCAAAGGTTTGTGGATTCATGAGCATCAGCCTAATAAGGACAAAATAAATTAGGTTTAGCCTGTTCAGTTTCCAGTTGCCATGACCTGGGCTTCCCAGTCTGTGAGGATTTCTACAAGATGAGCAGTGCTGAGCGTTCTCAGCCTCTGGTGTGGCACCATCGTGCTGCTGGAGTCCTTTGGCCCAAGGACTCTTAGAGCAGATGCTGACACAAGTGTTAATCATTTGGGAATTTCAGAGGAGTCAGGAGAATATCAGCTGTGCTGGGCATCCTGGGTGCTGGTGGCCGTCCCCATCACCCATCACGCACTCAGTGCCACTGGGCAGTGCAGCCCAGGCAGCTGCAGGCAGTGGGGCTGGGGGGGCAGGTCCCCACCCTGCGGGGCCTGTGGAGTGGGACAGGAGCGGTTTTCCAGAGGGAGGGCAGCAGGGATGGGCTCTCTGACCCGTGCTGCGGCAGTGCATCAGCTCAGGCCAGTGGCTGCCCTCATACAGAGGAGATGGAGGCTTCAGGTCGTGGGGTGGACTGGGGTCCCCCTCTTCATGCTTTCTGCCTGCTCAGCACAAAGCGACTTCTCACCTCTCTCTCTCTCCCTCTTGCAGCTTTAACTTCTCCCAAACCCAACTTGATGGGCCTGCCCAGCACAAGCGTCCCTTCACCCGGCCTCCCCACCTCTGGATTACCAAATAAACAGCCCCCGGCCGCACTGAGCTCACCCACCCCAGCACAAGCCACGGCGGCCGTGGCCCCGCAGCAGCCGCCAGCTACGACCCCGCAGCCGCAGCAGCCACCCCCCGCACAGCGCAAGGAGAAGGAGAACGAGAAGGCAAAAGAGAAGGAGAAGGCACCCAAGGGGAAGGGGGACACCCTGCCAGGGCCCAAGAAGGAAAAGGGGGAGGCACCGGCAGGCACCCTCGCGGCCCCGCTGCCCACCATGGAGTACGCGGTGGAGCCTGCCCAGCTCCAGGCGCTGCAGGCCGCCCTGAATTCGGACCCCACCACCTTGCTGACGAGCCAGTTCCTTCCTTACTTCGTCCCCGGCTTTTCCCCCTACTACGCCCCACAGATCCCTGGCGCCCTGCAGAGCGGGTACCTGCAGCCCATGTATGGGATGGAGGGGCTGTTCCCCTACAGCCCCGCACTGTCACAGGCGCTGCTGGGGCTGTCTCCTGGCTCACTGCTGCAGCAGTACCAGCAATACCAGCAGAGTCTGCAGGAGGCATTGCAGCAGCAGCAGCGGCAGCAGCAGCAGCAGCAGCAACAGCAGCAACAGCAGAAACCGCAGCAGCCCAAAGGAAGCCAAACCCCCGTCCCCACGGGGGCTGCCACCCCGGACAAAGACCCTGCCAAAGAACCCCCCAAGCAAGAAGAGCAGAAGAACGCACCCCGCGAGGTGTCCCCCCTCCTGCCCAAACCCCAAGAAGAGCCTGAAGCGGAAGGCAAGGGCGCGGACTCGCTCTGCGACCCTTTCATTGTCCCAAAGGTGCAGTACAAGCTGGTCTGCCGCAAGTGCCAGGCGTGCTTCGGCGACCAGGAGGCGGCCAGCGACCACCTGAAGTCCCTCTGCTTCTTCGGCCAGTCTGTGGTGAACCTGCATGAGATGGTGCTTCACGTGCCCACCGGCAGCGGCCAGGGCAGCGGCTCGTACCAGTGCGTGGCGTGCGAGAGCACGGTGTGTGGGGACGAAGCCCTCAGTCAGCATCTCGAGTCAGCCCCGCACAAACATCGAACAATCACAAGAGCAGCAAGAAACGCCAAAGAGCACCCCAGTCTATTACCTCACTCTGCCTGCCCCCCCGACCCCAGCACCGCATCTACCTCGCAGTCGGCCGCTCACTCAAACGACAGCCCCCCGC
>WAAG01010802.1:1675-38545 GCA_013390105.1 Tichodroma muraria | reverse complement strand
TAATTTAAAATGGGCAGAAAGTATTCAAGAGAAAAACAATGTGAACTGCTTTAGCTTTTCGGGGATTTTAAGGGTAGCTTTTCTGCTGAAGCCAATTCCAAGGGGAAAAGTTAAGCACTCCCACTTTTCAGAAAAAAAAAAAAACCACACAAAGAGTGTTGAGGACTTGGAGCTTAAAAAAATAAGTTTTAAAACAACTGACTTTCTGTATTTATGATAGATATGACCATTTTTGGTGTTGAGTAGATTGTTGCATTGGAAATGAACTGAAGCAGTATGGTAGATTTAAAAGAAAAAACCCTTTTGTGTACATTTAGCTTTTGTATGGTCCAGCTGACGGCTTCTCATTTGATGTTGTCTTGTTCATTCCTAGACAGATAGATTGCGATCCATCGACTCGCCTGAGCTTTTCTCCCCTTTGTACCTTTATCCCCGTCCCCATCCTGTAATCTTCCACTTATGGTCGCTACCTTCATTTCTTAGAGGGTGGTTGCATAATTATTTTATAAAAACTAAAGAAAGAAGTTCAAAGGGTTTTGGGGGTCAGTAGGATCCCTTGCAGAATATTTTTTGTTGGGGGTTTGAAACTTTTTAAGGCATATACATGCGATTACCTATGTCTGTTACCCTTGTGCACTTATTTTATTCGTATTTTCCATTTCTCTTTTTTTCTTCTCTTTTTCTTCTCCTCTTCCTTTACTCATTTTGTAAATGCTTCAAAGACTCTGTTCCTGACCTCTGAGCATCGGTTCTGTTTGTGTAATTAGGCTGCACTCTGTTCCTTCTTTTGAAAAAAAAAAAGGTTTTGTTACATTTTTTTCTCTAAAGAAAATTCATGCTTTAAATAAAATCCAAAGACATACCCTTCACCACTGGTGCAGAATGAGCAAAAAGGATTCTTTTTACTTGAGAATTTGTTTCTGATTTAAACAAACAAGTCTAAGTTTAAATAAAGAATGAAAAAATGTACCCAGGTTGTTATCTGTGCTTCTTCTGCAAGCAGAGAGACAACTCTTAGCGAGCACCCAGTGCACCCCAGGCAGGTTTCTCTTTCCAAGATCTCTCCGTGGCAGCACCGGGTGCCAGGCTCAGGGAGGCCCGGAGCCCCACGGCCCCCCCAGCCCGCACGCACCTCAGCTGGCCCAGACTTTGAAAGGAAAACTTTATGCTGCTAAAATGTAGATTTTGGAGACGTAGATACTTTTGCTGTTCCCTTCCATAACCAAATGCCAACAGAAACAACCTCTTTCCACCATGTTTCCTCTGCCCAAAAGCACGAGAGCCTTCTGCCCACCATCATCATCCTCCTCCTGCTTCAAAAGGGAACTTCGAAGACTGTGAACGCAGGTTCCTCCCGCCGCCTCCGGCTGCTCCTCCCCGGGCCGAAGCCACTCGCCGCCCCCGTGAGAGACTGGAGCATCCGAGAGACGAGCGCGGGTTCGGGTTCTAGCGGGACACTTATATTTTTATGGAGTTTTGGTTTTAGTTTGATGAAAGACTAGATCCTGAACTGTTGTACATATTTCTGACTAGGCTAATGCACAGTGCAAATTCCTTTTTTAATTGTTTTTTAAGTAGTTGATACTAAAGCGCGAACCACCGGATGTTCCTCCCGGGACCCAGCTGTAGCATAAAGTGTCAAAAACAGAACCACGTACCCATGGAGCGTTTGCTGTTTTAACAAACTGTTTTCTTTAACAGAAGTTCTTGTATTTCTCCCTGTGTTTGAGATGAACATTTTTTAAATTCTAAAGTTGTACAGTTTTTTTTTCCATTATTTTATCTTGTTTGTAATTCTATGAAATATATATATATATATTTTTTGCCATTTAACTGTTGTATGTTACTCTGTCTGTATCATATAGAAATTTTTTTGGTTTGTTTTGGATTCTCTCTAAGATGCCAGTTCCCAGTTTAACACAAGCTTTATCTGTCCAGTTCCGCAAGGTCTCTTTTGGAAATCCTTTTCTTATGTCCTGTTTTGTTTCCTTTTTTTAATTATATTGCTTGGTCATAGTGCAATTTCTCTCTCCTCCTTCCCCTTCCTCCTTCCCATCCACTAAAAGGTTTTATAAATTCATTTCCTTGTATTTTTTCTAAATATTTCTAAAGACTATTTCAGTGCGAGGTTGCCTCCTCCTCCTCTTGCAGTCGGGCTGCCCCGCGGCGCCTGCCCCGCGCCACCCCAGCCCACGCGTGGCCTTTCCAGCAAGCGGCAGAGCAGGGCCAGGCTGGGCACGAGGAAAACACTTCAAACTTAGCATTAAGCGGGTTTCTGTTTTATTTTTAATAAAAAGCTTTTTTAAGTGGTGAAGATGGCCAAAGTTTCATACAATTGAGAATAAAGAGAAGCGTCAGGGGTGTGCGGGGCCACCTGGGGCTGGTGGGGGACAAGGTGGGTGGACACAGCCAGCACGTTCACCAAAATATATTTTGCTTTAAAAAAAAATAAAATAAAAGCTTTTAAATAGAAGCAGAAGTTGGGTTGGTTGGTTGGTTGGTTGGTTGGTCGGTTGGTTGGTCAGTCAGTCGGTCGCTTGGTTGTTGGTTGGTCGGTTGGTTGGCGCTGATACTGCCCACTGTGAAACAAAACTTTGACTATTTTTTTGGTTTTATTTTGGGGGGGTGGGGGCAAGTTTGGGTAGAACAGAAAGCATAAATGAGGTGAAGAGGGTTATGAACAGCCTTTGCAATGTACAAAAACTAGAGCAAGTGAAACCAAAAATGATGTTCTTGGTGTTTTTCTATACTGTAGTCTTGTTAGCTTTTTTGTTACTGTAACAATGCTGATCTCGAACTGTACCAAAATACATGAGACTGACAGAAACAAACCACATGGAACTTTCAAAACTTTAAAAAACTTGTCACAAAAGACTTTGTTGTCATAGTTGAGTTGACTGTAGATGGTAATTGAATATACTCCTTTGGAACTATTTCATCACGTATGTTTCCTGCTCATTGTGATACATTAAAAAAAAAATGAGCAAAAGCTCTAGTCTCGATGTCCCGCGTGTGCGGTGCTGGGTCCGTGTTGGGTGGGTGTGTGCCACGTGGCGTGGCTCAGCAGGGCACACGCGCTGCCCCAGCGTCGGCCACCCGGCGCAGGTGGGCGCTGCCACAGAGCCACGTGCCCCACGCGTGTCCTCCTGCGCCCTGGCGTGCCCACGCACATCCCGTCCCTCCCGCCGGGGCCACGGTGCCTGGGCTGATGCCGTCGATTCCCGTTCCGGTGGAAGCGATGAGCCGAGCGGCACCGTCCGTACCGCAGCTTTGGGATGCTCCGTGTGAGAAAAGGACGTTATAAGTGCATTTAATTTTATGTAATGACTGCAAAAGGATTCTGGGCACGGTTCTGTAGTGAATGGTTTGAGGGAAAGTGCAATGCCTTGATGGTCCAGCCTGAAATCTGAACTAAAAAAGTCCCATCTGTTTCTGCTGATAAATTGAAAGAAGATGCAGGTAAGTAGGTAAGTGGCAACTTGTTGCGGTCCCTCTGCAGCAGGGAGGGAACCCAGAGGAACTGCTGAGTGTTCAGTACACAATTCTCTTGCCAAAAATTGCCCCTTGCAGCAGAAAAGGCTTGAAATTCACTAACAGGGACCACATCCAAAAGGAGTCGTAGGGGCCACAGCTCATCTCTAATTTATAACTACAGTGATAAATAATATACACCCACCACTGCAGGTGGGGAGAGCATCTGCCAGTATGGGTGTCCTTCGTGCAGGTGCCAGGACAGCAAGGGGCTTCATCCCCCTCCACAGGAGAAGGGCTGAGCTCGGTGGTCTCCAGTGGAGCAGAGAGCACAGGGAGGAAATCCAGCAGCTCCCAGGGGTGTGGAGTGTTCTTTGGTTAGCATTCATACCGACTGACCTGGGCGCCACAGGCCCTGAGTTACAAAGTGTGTCAAAGTCACCAAGGTCGCCATGATTCCGGGTGCTGTGTTGTGTCTGCCCCAGCTCTGCCCCATGGGTGCCCAGGGTGGCGAGGCCAAGTGCATCAGGACGCATTGCAGCTCAGGACACTTAAAACTCACTTCTGGCCAGGCTGCCCGGTCCTGTCCCTGACTTGGGCACTGTTCTGGCATGATCCTAAACAGATGGGGATCTGGATTGTGTCTCAGCTGGCTGGGGTTGTGTTAATAGGAAAACTCCATCTTGCCTGTTCAACGGGCAGGCAGGACTGCGGCAGTAACAGGGTCGCCAATGTGACCCTCCTGCTGCTGGTGTTTGCCCTGCGCTGCATTAACATCTCTCCTGCTCCTAGAGCAGCCGTTTTGTAAGTTTATTATATAACACTGCTGTTTATTCTTGGGTTGAATTCCACTGCAAAACAGCCACGCTTGAGGAAATGCCTCGTTATGTTCAGGAAGGTGTAAATGGCCTCGAGTAGCTGCACAAGCTGCAATCTAAAAACCTCTGCGCAGCATCCTGCACAGAGCAGCCCATCCATGGGAATTGTGCAAACCTCTGACAGGAATAAAAAGGGTTTTCAATGCTGTGATTCTGGTAAGAGAAAGCTGGGAGTGATTTTTAATGACCTTTCATTGCCATCACCTCAAAGAGATTCAGCTCTCAGTAGTGCACTCGTACAGGCGAAAAAATGCATATTTATACAGCCATAGCAGGACCTGCCTGGCCGATGGATTTGGAGCTGCATTTCCAGCTGGAGGGACCCGGCAGACCCCAGGGAGCTCATCCCCGGCACAGTTGGCGGCTGCAGCGGCGCCACTGCTGAAGCCAGGTCCCTGCTGACCCAGGCAGGGTCCCATGCTCACGCCTCGGCTGAGTGACACTGGAAGGCTGCTGAGACGTCCCTAACACGGATGTGCTGGAAACTGCCACCAGGCCGGACTGTGCCTGCAGTGGTGAAGGGTTAACTCCATGAGTGCTTAAACTCCAGTGTGGAGCTGGTTCTCTGTTCCAAGCTCGTTAACAAGGTACACCTGATGATCTAAAGCACTAGAGAGTCATTTTAATTAACGCTCTGCCAGAGGGGATGTGGTGAAGACACTGATTTCACTCCAATGACTTTCTATTTTGGTGTTTTGTGGAATCGGTGCGTTAGTCCCCGGGCTGATGTGAGCTGATCCAGCCTCTGCTGCATGGGCAGAACCACTGCTCGGCTCCCCGGGGCAGGTCAGTACTGAGCTGCTGGCACCTTCCACGAGCCGAGGTCACGACCCCTTGGCACGGCCATGCGGGGCTGGCTTGTCCCCAGCAGGACCCGGCTGTCACCCCCAGCCCACCGGCGGGGCGCAGGTGGCAGCGGGGCAGCAGCACCACAGAAACGAGAGAGAGCCGTGCAGCCACTCGGGGTCGCAGGACAGGGGGCACCGCTGGCCCGTCCCAGAGCTGGGAAGGAGCCGCAGCCAGAAGATCTACAGGTCTCCCACAGCCTCTGCGATGATAGAGGAGAGACTTCCCACTGCCCCGGAGAACAGACAGCGGTACCTATAAATGGTATTGTGCTCTTGGTTAGATGGGAGCATGATGTTACTTAATTAATGTTTTAATACCCTAGGCATCTTCTGTGCCGTATAATTCATATCGATTCGGCTGTGAGCATGTTCTGTTAAAAAGACTCTCTTTCCTAAGCAAACTTTCAATTATATTGAATTGTCACAGCAAAAAAGGGTCTTTTCTCAGCATGGGGGAGGGGGTTCTCAGCCAAGCCGCTGCTGGCTGGGCTGGGTACACACCTGCACACACTGAGGCATGCACACGCGCGCACACACATGCACACACGTGCATGTGCACAGTGCCCACACCCTCTGGTCCCAGCGCATTCACCCTCCCGTGCCACTGGTACCACTCCAGCACAGCTTGTGGCTGCAGCAGTGGGTCACTGGGGTTGGCCCCTGCCACAGCTCTGTCCCTGGCTGTCACCTCCTCTCACCGTGGGGCTGTGGGGAGGGTGTGGAGTGTGTGGAGTGAACTCTTGCACTTCTCTGCAGCGATGCCTCAGCCCTCCAGGACGGGCTCAGCACTCAGCCCTCAGCCAGCACCAGGGACCCGTGCCCAGCGGCCCCCGGGAGAGCAGTGCAGGGAGGTGCTGGCTACATCTTTAAGGAGAGCACCTTGGCATTCTGGAAGGATAAAAGGAGCAGAGCTATGGTGTGTCAGCTCAGCCTTGTGTGTTATAGCAGCATGGAGCTGCCAGCTCTATCACCAGTCCTTGCCATGATGCCGAGGGCCACCCCTTATCCCCCAGCCCTGTCATCCCCACAACGCAAGGAAAAGAAGGCTGCTCCCCCACTGACTGTCCTCTACCAGGGAGGCCTTATCAAGAATTTCTNTTTTTTTTTTTTTTTAATAATGAGGCAAAGATAAAAATTCTGTATTTTCATTACTACCCATTTTCACAGCCCGCTGAACAAAAACACAAAGCGCTTCTCCTGCTGCCCCTTGCTCCCCAGCCCTGCCTCTTTCTCCCATGGAGTTCAATTAAAGAAAGGCGAAAATTGAAGCTGTTTTACGCAAGGCGATTGCAACATGCATATTTGATTTTTATGATGGATCTAAATTGCTGAATAAGGCCGTGGAACAAAGGGAGACTGCGGCTTCCTGCCCATCACAGCCAGGCAGCCACTGCAGAACAAAAGCGCCAGCCATTAGGAGCTCAGCGGGGAGATACATTATATAAATGACTTTGTTTCTCTGCCCCTTCCCCCCCATGGGGGCTCGGACGGGGCTGGGGGCTGCTGATTCCACATCCCGGCGGGCGCGGGGCCTTGGTGGAGGCACAGGAGGGGTGCGGTGAGCTGAGCACGCGGTCAGCCGCGCTGGGGCTGGGACCCAGCCTGACCCCCTGGCTCCTGCCTGGCATCAGACCGTGGTGCCCCGGTGGGGCAGCAGCGCCCCTCGGGCATTTGGTGACACCCTTTAATAGCACCTTTTGCGGCACCAGGCTGCAGGGCCGCGTGGCAAGTGGCACTCAGGAGCTGGGGCAGCAGCACCGTGTGAGAACACCCGGCAAAGGCCAGTCCGGACTGCCTCGATGGCCCCCCGAGGTCCGTGCAGCGTGGAGCTGGCCCCACTGACCACCCCACTGACCACCGAGACGGGGGTGTTGTGGTTGCCCTCCGCTCACAGGACCCACTCCGTGTGTAGGGAGAGGTGTTTGCTATGGATGCTTCAGGCAGAAGATCTGCAGTTCCTCAGTCTAAAGCAGGTGTTCGACAAGGGCAGAACCTGGTTACGATCAGACTGGGTCGGCAGAGGGTTTCCCCCTGGCTCCTGGAAGCTGCTGCCGGCGGAGGTGGGCTGTGCTCCACAGACAGCTGTTTGTGCACTGGTGGGCACTGTGTCCTAGCCTGGCATGCTTGGTGGGCCGGGAACGTCCCTCCCGGCTGTGCCCGAGCGATGGGCATTGCCGGGCCGTGTCCTGGCACAGCCCCCAGCTGCAGTGCCAGGAGTTCGGCAGGCTGCTCCTGCCTGTGCCGCCGCAGTGCCCGCGGCGTGCCCTGGGATGATCCCAGCCCAGCCTGCACCTCACGGCCGGCGCTCAAGCCAAGGTGGGCTCAAGCGAGGGTGGCACCGAGTCCTGTGAGCACCATGGAGCGTGGTCCGCCGTGCTGGCGTCCGGCAGGGCTCAGGGACAGCTCTGTCCCCCTGCAGGGGACGGGCTTGGCCGGCGCTGGCCCTCACCCAGCTGCGTGAGCTGCTCTCACCGTGCTGGGCACTGCCGCGGCTGCTCGAGCTCATCCTCTCCTGCTGCGGATGTGACAAACGGCTGGAGAAAAACAACCAGCCAGGCTGAACACGAGCTTCCCTTCCCTAAGGCATCCCCCGGGTCCTCTGCCCAGCATCTCCCCCTCTGCGCTGCACCGTGGAATTGCATCCTTCAGAAACAGTGTCCTAATGGATCTCACCCGCACCTTCCCCGTGCTTTGGAGAGCAGGAAGGGATGTGGCATATGCCACCGTGCCCATGGCGATGGCCATGCCAGGCAGCCCGTGCTCCGGGGGGCAGTAGGCATAGAGAGACCACCACAGCCCCATGTCTGACCACCACAGTACCCCTCACCACCAGCTGCTAACAGTGAAGAAGTTGGAGGGGACTGTGCCGAGATTTTGCTCGAGAGCCTTGGCAAGACCCACAGCAAGGAAACAGGGCACCTGGGGAAGATGTCTCAGGTGGAATCCTGAGCTGGCTTGGGAGGAGGTGGGAACCAGACAGGTGGAGCTGCAGGAAAAGACTGGGAAAAGGTGGGAGCAGCCCAAGAGCTGACAAGGATGTGTTCAGCTCTTTAAAGTTTGATTTCCATGACCTTTTTGCTGCTGGTTACCGTTCCCCTGGTGCCACTCCCAGCACTGACTGGGGCAGGCTGTGTTTTCCCTGCTAGGGAGCTAAACTGAGATGCTGTGTGTAAGAAATGGGAAGTGACAAGATATGACCGAAGCATTGGAAATCAATCCAAACTAAATGTGCTTCTTAACTATAAGTGAACAGTTGAAAACAATCCTCTATTATAGCCATGGAGATAAATACTCTGTTTTTATTAGGAAAAAATTGCTTTGGACTGAATAAAGTCGTTTGATTAACAAGTCAAAGCAGATGGTTTATTGATGTTTCAAAAAGGAGTTTACAAGGTCTAGTGAAAAAAGAGCCCCAGCTCTGAATTAACAAATTACCCGGGTATGCGGGACATTGACAGTTCACTGCTAATAGATTTATGGGCTGCTGCTGGGTGTTTTGTCCCCATTTGGTTTATTATGATAAAATATTGGGGCACGGGTAACCTATAGCCTCCCCGCAATATACTGTATCGACCCCTGACCCTGGGAGCCTGACAGCAAACCTATATATTAGATTCTTAATTTGTCTTAATCTAACAGGATCGGTCTCTGTGCAGTAATTATTTTCCAGAGGCAATGGTGTGGGTGTGTGTGGCACTGCAGGTGAAGGTGGATCGCTTTGTCAATTGCACTGGACATACAGTTCAGCTGCTGAGGACTGGAGAGATCACAGCAGGAATAAGGTAGGAGCATCCCATGACGCAGGACATGACCTTGAGAAATAACAAAATTCGCAAGTGCTGTAAATTACCCCCATAAACCAATTAACAGGGAGGCCCTGGCAGCATCTGCAAATCCACAACGATCATGGCTGGCAGTGTGGAGACTTGAAGAAATGGGGCCACAGAGCTGAGCCCTTTTATACAAACTTATGGAACTTACAGCAATGGCCCAAAGCCCTGCCCATGGATACAGCTTCCCACCAGACTGCCACGTCCTGCAGGTGGGCAGAGGAACTGTGGCTAAGGCAGGCAGCTCTGAATCGACAGTGGCTGAGACTCTGTGTCTGATATTTCAGGATTCAAATGCAGTAATTGCCCGCTCCTGTGTCAGAGCAGCAGTACTAGCCATCAGCTAGGGCACGGGCACTGTCACCTGTCCCACTCAGGGCTAACCACTGGCTGTAGTTGCAGGCCAGTCTCAGCACTCAATGCAGCCAGGCAGGCTGAGAAGCTGGCACTGCTCATCCCTGTCCCCAGCGAACAGCCTGGGTTATCCCAGGTAACCCCTAAGAACGCGTGCAGGTTTCCAGCACCCTCAGCCCCGAGTAACACGCCATTAAGGCATGCCATGTCCCCCTCCAGCGCCATGTCACACCACGCAGTGCCCAGCCCTGCCAGGCAAAGCATCCGGGAATGGCCTCTAAACTCACCTCCACTGCTGAAGCTATCAGCTCTGAGGAGCTTGTGTGAAACCTTTACTTCCCCTTCCTACTTCTTACACATCACCTCCTAAGGGCACGGGAGCAGGCAATTCCTAAATGTCAGAAGTCAAGCAGACAAGGCATTTGGCCAGCTTGGCTGAAAAAGGATCTTCTCTTGGAAGTAAGGTGAAAAACGAAGGTGTATGCCCAATGGAAGCAAGGTTGCCAGAGCTCAAGGTGTGTTTGGACCATGCTCTCGGACACATGGTGGGATTCTTGGGGTGTCCTGCGCAGGGCCAGGTGTTGGACTCGATGATCCTCGTCATCGATTGGTCCCTTTCAACTCAGCATATTCCATGATCCCTGCTCTCTGTTACTGTGTCAGCTCACACAGGGCAGCTCTGATGCCCGAGTGCACTCATCCCCGGACCTGCCATGGCTGCTTCTTCAGAGAGATGACGAGGGGATGCTGTACTTTGGCACTTGCCGATTTTTGTACCCAAGCAGGGTAGCTGTGGCGCCTGAGCTCAGGATGAGAGTCGCCCTGCCGGAGCACGCCACTGTCCGTGCCTGCTGCCCTGCCAGTCCCGTCCGTCCCGCCAGGCTGGTGCAGCCGCGGGGCTGATCCCAAAAGCAGCCGCAGGGAGCACCAGGGGCTGTGCTAATCCCCCGCCCCACGGGCTCGGCAGTGTCTGCGCACACCCGAGGACAATGCAGTGATGAATGGGGGACAAATGTGTCTTTTATTGCTTCCAGAGCACACAGGCGCTTCCTCTCTCTTTTATAGAAATAGGAACTTCTATGATTTGTTCTGAAGCCATTTGCCTTACTCTTCTGTAATAGAATCTGCAGGAATCATTTAAACAGCTGAAGGCAATTTAGTGTATTCTTTACCTTTCTCCCCACACTTCCTATGAGTTCACCAGGAACCCTCCCGATGAACTAATCCTACTGTAAAATATTATTTACAGGCGTTATTCCTCTAATTAATTGTCTGCAGCCTTATTTACCACGTTCTGGATTAACTCTGAGACCACTGACTATCCAGAGCTGCTGTTTGCTCCAGTGCTGTCTTTCTTTCGCTCTGTTTATCTTTTCTTTGTAGAAGAGTGGCTCCATTATATACAAACTGTCCTGAGGCTTAGCAGATATTCCAGGGAATCACAGGACTGTATCTCATCTTCTCCAGTAATTAGTTACTCTCTCACATCTCAGAGGAATCACAGCAAACCTTCTTCCACATGCCATTGCTCCCCATGAAGCAGAAGGAAATTGAAAGGATCACATTAATATTTTAATAGTTGACATTACAATTTTAATCTCACCCCAAATGAAGGAGCACTGTAGGGGGGATCTTCTCACTCTATACAACTACCTGACAGGAGGTTGGAGCCAGGTGGGGTCAGTCTCTTCTCCCAGGTAACAAGTGATAGGATGAGAGGAAATGGCCTCAAGTTTAGCCAGGGGATGTTTGACTGGATATTAGGGAAAATTTTTCATGGAGAGGGCTGGCACAGGCACTGCCCAGGGAAGCTGTAAAATCACCTTATTTGAAAATTCTCAAAAAATGTGGATGTGGCACCTGGGGACATGATTTAGTAGTGAACACGGTGCTGGTGCTTTGCTGAAGGCTGGACTTTGTGATCTTACAGGTCTTTTCCAACCTTAACAATTGTGTGGTTCTAAGCAGTCACAGCTGTGAGCACAGGTGCTACAAACAGGCTCCACCTATAACCTCTTAAGGGACTGCTCAGCTTCAGCATATCTGCGGCAGTGAAGGTCCACGGAGTGCCCACAAGGGAGGGGCCTAGCTCTAGAGTTCACAGGAGCTGGTGTCTTCTGTCCCAGCTCCAGGTGCCTTTGTGCTTGCTGTGCCTGGTGGTGTGGGAAAGGCTCTGCCAGCTCAGGAGCAGGAGTAGCTTTGCTGCTTGAGCTGCTGTTGTAGGGATCAGGTTTAAGAAGAGTTCCCGGCACATGCTTGGGGTACAGCCCTGGGCTTGTGCTTGCACCTGGGCAGGCAGAGGTGACAGGCAGGGTTGGTGTGCCTTTCCTGGCCTGGCAGCACCACCTCTGCCCTGCCTGAGGTCAGGGCAGCTGGTGTCCGCATGTGCAGGGCTGTTGAGCCTGGCGAGGGGACAGTGAGTCTGGCACGGCCTGGCCCAGGGCCAGCGCCGGTTTCACTGCTGGCTGCGGGGACAAGGGTTTGTGTTGCTGGCTCACACTGCTGGCAGCTCACTGTGCCTCTCCCAGAGGAGTCCCTGGCAGGCTGTGGAGCAGTCCCTGCTGACAACTTGTTGGATGACTGTCTTCAGGAAAGATAGTTTTTATGAGTTGTTCTGGCATCTTGCCACCTCTCCTTGGTTGGGGTATATTTTATTAACACTGCCAAGACAGCAGGTCTAGGAGGATGGGATGGCAATTCTTCCCTCAATTCACTAACTGGAGCAAATCACTTACCAGGAAGCAATTCCAGTTTCAGGCCCTGGCTCGATTCCAAACTAGGATGGGACAATTATTCTATTAGTCACAATAAAATAAACTCAGAGTTGGCCTCTAAGAGATCACTCACAGCCCTTCTAGGACACCGGGATTTGACACCAGCACAGTGAATGGGGCATGCCCATGTGCATCCCTGCAGACTGGAGGAATTCATGTGTCTTTGAAAGAGAAGGATCTCCCCCAATGGAGGCATCAGCTACACCTACCAGCAGCAGATGTCTCCAGCTGTAAGATCAGTAAAAAGTCCTAATTTCATACACCTACACCCATGAGTGGTGAATCAAACCCAAATTACATAAAAGCACAAGTTGGTGTGGATTACTGCTGCTCCTAATTTCAAATTCTTGATCTATGTTCATTTCAGCTGAAGGAATACTAATGAAAACGTTTTTAAATGTATTTTTTAAAATAGGAAAATTTCTGGTTTAAAAATTATTACAAAGTTATGAGTGATGGGGAAGAGTTGTAGTGAAAATTCTGAGGAAATATGGTTGTAATGTGCCTAGCAGTGACATTCACTGGCCTCTGACCCCCACAAAATTCTGTCTTTCTTGCTGTTTCCCTGATTTCACAAATTTAAATGGTATCTTGTTTTGGAAAAAGAATCTGGAACTTGACTTCCATTCCCAACACCATCCCAGAGTTATCCCATTCATGCCATCCGGTATTTGATCAATACACATGGCTGCAGGAGTATTTTACATATGAGCTCTGTTACATTTTTCATGTGATGGTCCATTGCACCTGGGGCTTGGCCTTATGCTGAGCTAGACAAAAACAAATTAGAAGTTTCTTCTGTAGTATGCACTGCCTTGTTATTTCTGTAGCATCTCACATGCCTGAGGCGAGCAGGATTAGTGGAGGATTACCGTGCATGCGCGCATAGCTTAGAAAGCTGCTTTGATTACAAAGCCCAAAAAAAGGATATTAAATTTTTATTACAAAAATATTTGGTTTACTCCATTCCTTTTCTAAGAGCAGCCAAAGTTCCAAGCATTCTCTCGCTCTGTGGTCACACTCCAGTTCCAAGCAGGGCAGGAAGTGAATATCTGGTGATTTCCTCCCAGAGCTTGCAGCCTGGAGCTTTGCCTCCCGCTGTTTCCCAGGTCAGCCACTGTGAGCAGGGCCTGGCCAGGCTGAGCTCCAGCCATGCTGCCAGCGAGGAGCGAGGCTGGGAGGAACCAGCTCTCTTGTCGTTACTTACATCTTTAGCATTTCAGTGAATTCCATTCCCCTCCTGCTTTTCCACCAAGCATTGGAACAGCTGGGCAGTTCCTTACTCCTATGATTTATCATTTGTCTGCATTTTTTTCTTTTTATGCCTATAGCAATTTGGTTTCTATATGGGCTCATGAACAAATGTCTGAGTCATATAAAGCTTGGGTTATGCATCACCTGTGCTGATGGCACCTTTTTTGCCCACCCATCCATCTCCCCAACTGGCTGCTTCCCTTACAGGGGACAGCAAACCAGCTCCAGCATCTCCTGGGTTAGGAGATCTCCCCTGTCTCGAATCAGAGCTGTGTATGGCTCAGAGGCAGCAGCAACTCCTTCATCGGCTTACATCACACATAAATCAGGCCCCAGTGCCGGTGACTGGCCGGGGCAGCGCTGTCGAAGCGCAGCGGGACGGCCACGGGGCCCGCGGGGGCCGAGGCGCCTGCGGAGCCCGACCCGACCGTCCCCATGGCAACGCCCTCATCGGCGCCGGGCGAGCGCCCCGCCCCTTCCCTGCTGTCCAATCGCCGCCGCGCAAAGGCGGGAGCCCGAGCTTCTATTGGGTAGCCTTTACGCCAATCAACGCCTGCGGGGCCCCGAGGGCTCCCGCGGCCTTCCGCGTGCGCAGGCGGTACCGCCCCCGCCCTGCCGAGCGTTGATTGGTTGTCTTGGGGGCGGGGCTTACCCCCACCCGCCTTAGGGTTGGTCGAGGGCCCCGTCGGTCAGGGGCGGAGCGGGGGGCGGGGTTGGCGGGCCGTTTGAACGGCGTCGCCGCGGCCTGCGGCTCCGCGGTACCCCAGGGCAGCCTAGGCCGGGGGACAGGCAAGGCTCCCTCCCCGGCTGCCCTCTCCCCGCCGGGACAGGCCGCGCTGCTCCCGCCGGTTCCTCCGTTGCTGTTCCGGGAGAGATGATGGGCGAGACTTTGCGTTACAGGGTCCTGGAAAAACCTGGCACCTGCCAAACCACGGAGCAGGTTAGTGCTTGGGCGAGCGGTTCCCTGCCCTCTCTAAAGGGAAGAGGGGGGCTGAGGAGCTAAGCTCTGCCAGCCACATTGGGTGTGGTCACAGCGGTCGCTTGTTGCAACACCTGGGTGCAAAACTTTCTCCAGGCAGGTTGTGCTGCAAAGTCATTGGGAAACATCATCTGGTCTGATTCCATGCTGAAAAGTGGGATCAAATGCATCTCTGTAGTTTCTGACAAACTATGCTAAACCTGTTATTAAAAGCCTTCTGGGGCAGAGATTTAAAGTGAAACACTGAGCTGGTAGGTGAAGTGCTCAGTGAGTCGGGTTCCTGCTTGTGGTGGTCGTGTTTGGCTTCCTTAATTTGAGACTTTAGTTTATTTCCACGTCACTGATGAGATAAAGAAATAGAGTTGCTTATATTGAATCAAGCTGTACGGGGCGGGGGGGGAAGACAGGAGCAGCTCTTCTATGCTGCCACAGTGTTTATTGCACAGAATGCAGTGTAGGTCAAGAAGTTAGTTATTGCAAAATGCAGGGGTTTTAGTTGATATACTTTGGATAACCTAGAAAGTCACCTGTTTGTTTAAAAAAATCGCAAATGTGTTTGAATGTTTATTCACTCTCTTGACTACAACCACCATGAAGGAGCAACTCTGAACTCTCCTGGTATGTGATAGTGAGAAATCATTCCCTGATAACTATGAAATTCTGACTCTGACCAGTTTGTGATCTGGGTTATTGGTTGGATCATGTGACACAGTCCTGCTTTTTGGAGGGTGACCTCTCTGTGTCTGATCATATGTTTAATAATGAATGCTGGGGAAGATGTAAGCATCATTGGCTTTGTGGTGTTCTGACTGAGACTAACATCTTCTGGAGCATAAATTGTCCTGTTTGAGTTGAATTTTTGTATGTTTATACAAATTGTCTTAAAGAAAAAAATTAACTTTGATTTTTAAATTTTAGATGGGACTGAGAAAACTTACAGCACCATCTCATAACTGGAAGTCAGAGGCACAAAGCTGCTTCTGAGCATGTAAGAGACATAAGCCTCTCAAACTTTTCTTAACTGAAGTTAATTTCACTCCAGATTTTGATTTTAGAACCTCAGGTTTTTCTGCCTCCTTTTTCTAGTTAGTTTTCCTGTCTTTGATTAATAGTTACCTTGTGTTATACCTTGTGTTTTATTAGGAATTGTTTTTTCATTTGTTTATACTTATAGCTGTACACTTCCAGAAGCAGCTGATATCTTGCTATTATCCAGAAGTATTTCAGAAAGGGAAATACAGCACTTTTGCTGTTGCCATTGCTCGGTTAACAGTGATGATTAAATCCCATAAATAGTCTCTAGTCCTTGACAGGAAAAGCCTTGAAGGTGGGCTGATGGAAATCATTCCCTTTCCTGTTGATGTTTGTAACTAAAACCAGGTTGTAAAGTGCTGAATGCATACAGAAAGCCCATGCTGGTCTTCCATTCAAGCAGAGCAAATGCAATCACTGGTGCTCTCACCCTTTGAAGGGCTGGAGCACTTAAAACGAACTAGGTGATTTGTAGATGGATTCTGCCCCAGACTTCAGTGTTAGGAAAGGGCAAGTGGCACTTCATCCCATTTTTGAAAATCAAACTCATTTTGTTCAATTCAACCCCCTCCAGTTCTTCAGTCAGTGCTGTCTTGGGGTAAGTGTGATCACTGGTGAGGAAAAGAAAGAGCCAGAATAGACCCTGGTGATAAAATCCCGGTCTGGAAAGCCTGAATATTTGTTGTGTTCATGAGAGGCATTTTTTTGGGGAAAATATGTGGAGAAAAAGCTCTGGTGAAAGCGGTGAGAAGTTTGACTTAATTTTTTGAGGTCACTTCACTGGTGGGTATTTGGGTGC
Source organism: Tichodroma muraria (assembly GCA_013390105.1). Classification (NCBI taxonomy): domain Eukaryota; kingdom Metazoa; phylum Chordata; class Aves; order Passeriformes; family Sittidae; genus Tichodroma; species Tichodroma muraria. The sequence goes on along the minus strand of WAAG01010802.1, from coordinate 22,326 downwards.
AGCAGAGAATGGAAGAAACTCTGCCTTATGAGAGGCATAAAACCCAGCAGCTATCTCTTGGCCAGTGTTGCTGATTTTCCAGTAAGCTCTGTGTTGCACCGAGGTGTAGAACCCTAATGGTTTGTTGTATGCCATTAAAAGGTATTGTACACTCATAAAAGAATGACATTTTGATCAATGCTGTTAAAAGAATTACTGTCTTGACACAGAAAAGCTTTCCTGCTGCAAGTTTAAAAATATGCCTTTAAAAGCTTTTTATTGAATACCTTTGCATCCCTCAGAAATGTGCTATTTTGGCACAGGGCTGCTCTGAAGTAACTTCACATTGTAACCTGAATGCAAGACCTCGTGTTTACCATCAGCAGGGTGCGAGGTGAGGCAGGTGTGTTCACTTACCTACTGTCATGGGAACAAAGGAAAAGCACCTAGAGCTGCTTGTATGCAGGCTAAAAATACAACTCCTCATTTTTAGAGTCCCAAATCACTTGAAATCTATTTGTTTGTTTTGACATTGATTCCTCTCTGTCCCTCCAGCTTTCTTTTGAGTGTCCCTTTGGACTTTGAAGCTATGCATTGGTGTTGGAAGGAGGCAGGTGGCAGGTAGGGAAACCACAAATCTCTCCGCTGCAGCTGGGTCCTGGCAGGTGGGCTCTGCTAGGAGAAACTTGGCTTGGAGGTGTCTAAGGTGGTCCTGTGGTGTGTAATACTTCTTGTAGCAGAAATCTTCCCTTAGTATGCTTAAAAGATCTTGTGTCAGAGCTCTTGATTAATCACAGCTGCTGAAGGAGTGTTGTACCTGACTTGCTCGTGGCCAGAATCACAGCTGCACTGTTCAGCACGGATGACAGGTGCTGTCAGGTGGGACCCTGAGAACCCCAGGCAGGGAACTGGGAGGTAGGGCTGTAATTCCTCAGCTCTTCCACAAAGTGCAGTGTCCTCATGCACTTTGTATGTTTCTTGAGCTTTTGAGTTTCAGGCTTTCAGTTGTTTAGGTGTGTGTGATGTTCTAAATGCAACTTATATAAAGGTGGAGGGATAAATGGAAAGAGCCAAGAATGGTGAGATGAGTTTTGATGTAAAGAGATCCAGGGTAAATTGTTCTCTAGGCTTTTTCTTCCTCTCCTTTCTATATATTCATGACCAGACCAAAGCAGCAGATGTTCTGGGTACAGCTGGTATGGGCCATGCCCTGTCATGAGGTTGTCACCCCCGGGGGGATTGCAGAATGCTTGCCAAGAGGTTTTGTAACAGGTGAGTGAGGTCACAGCATTACCTGGCAATTCTATACCTCAGCTGAAAAAAGTTGTGACATGCAGCAGTGGGATTTAATTGCTGAAGAAAGCAAGATGTTTAGTTTCACCATGTGTGAGTAGCTTCCTTTAAGTTCATAAATAGTAATGCTCTGCATATTCTGCTAAGACAAGGTATGAAGGGGGGAAGCAGGAGAGCTTGAATGTTTGTATTTGGCTTGTGAGGCTGTTGCTCAGAGAACTGTGAGTAGAATTGGCATCTGGCTCACTTTATTCCTAACTCTCTCAGATCTCAGATCTGAGTTTTGTCCATTTTGACCTTCAAGGAAGGCATGAGGTGCCCAAATAGTTCCTTACTTCTGTTTCAATCAAACTTTTGGCAGCTTTCTAGGGGACTGGTTGGTTTGGGTAGTTTTAATCATGTGAGTTTCTGTCCCCAGCTGCTATCAACTGTTTTCTGAAGCCTCACTTGTGTAGTTTTAGCTTTGGAGGAAATATGAAAGCAAAATTATCTCCGTGGCCCTATTTACCCACAATATCTTCCTCGAAGCTCCCTACAAATGTTTTTCTACAGTGACCTTTCAGAGTACCTGCTTTCAGGAGAGGCTGACAGCCTGGAAGTGGGGCTTAGGCATGTTTTCTTACATTTAGCTATATTAAAAATGGTGATCTTTGCTCCAGTCTTCTTTGTCTGGCAAACTAAATTGCTTTCTACCACTGATCCTTGTTTTCATCACTCTAGTCTGTAAATTTGTTCAGTAATCACCTTGTGCTTTTTTTTCAGAGCAGAGACAAAACTGCTGCATTAACATAGGGTCAAGCTCTTGAGGGTGGGATAAAAGAAACTGTTCTCTTTTGTGTTGGTATTTAATTGCTGTAAGATGGAATTTATTTAGTATTTGGCCTTATTGCAATTACATTTTGAGGTCTATCAGTCTCTAGCCCACTTGATGTGTCATGTTGATTTTGATTTTCTTAATCAAATGTCATTTTGCATCAAGTCAGCTGCCATACAAAACCTGCTTATATATGTGCTATTAATTAGAAATAAGCATTTAATTAAAAACCACGCTACTGCATGAATATATTTTCTGAAAATTCATGTCACTAATGCTATATTACCCTCTCCATTTTTTTTCTAGCCAGAGTTTTGTATTGGCCATTCTGTTGCTTTGCCATCAGTGTCACACAAATGAGATTGTAGCTACTTATGTCACCAAATCTGAAGAAAAAAAAAAAACAGCACTGCCCAAACAAAACCACCCCCCCAATTATTGTTTCTCTCTGTCGTCTCAAACAGCCTGTTTTCCAAAGAATACCAAAAGTTAGCATTAATGGTCCAAACAGCTCCTCTGACAAACTCTTTCTTCTAATCACCATGGAAATTGAAACCTAGATCTTAGCCCTTCCCCATCTGACCTACTTCAAGCCACTCACTCAAGATACAATTGTCCTAGCAGAGTCATCTGTCATCCTGTGGGACCTGAAGGAATCCTTTCTAGAGGTTCCTAGAGGTTCCCTGCTTAACCAGCCACAACAGCAGCACTGGAGGAGATTGTGACTTGTCGCGGGTTTGGGCAGCTGGGGTTAAATGGATGTGGGACAGAAGCTGATGGTCTAAATCTCTTTCTGTTATTATTTCAGATGAATTACATGGCTTTGGTTTGGAATTGATTAAAATTTGATGTTAATCTTTGCAGCTGTGAAATACAGAAATTCAACAAACTTTTACAAGTAACCCCAAATCTGTAGAAATTGGTTCTGCTAGTGCAGTATTGTCACCAAGCCATCCAGCACAGGTGCCAGTTGTGTGATGTGGTGATAGAGTTCCTGGATGTTGAGTGGATTGAATTGCTGTAAGAACTGGTGGGAGCAGATCTTCATGCAGCAGAGACAGGGAATCCACCTTTTTATATAATGACCTTGAAAATCAAACCTTTGTGTTGTCTCATGTTTTTGGCTGACTTCCTGTAGGCGTGTGGATAAATCAGGTTAGTTTGCTCACTTGGTGTGCATAGACAAATATGAGGATTATGAAATGAGAGCAATAACAGAAGGGTGTGTTAGTGACAGGAATAAAAGTTTTTATTTTTTCCAGCAAGATGGAATTCCAGTGAGAGGAATAAAAGGTAGCATAGAGGAAAGTGGTGCCCTTTTGTGGAAATAGTTATGAAAAAGTTTGATAACTGGAAAATGAGATGGGTGATTGATACCTGTGGAATGTCTTGGGAATAAAAAAATCAATAAAATCAGTAAGATGAGACCAGGAAAGTGTGTTTTGTTACTTCCTGGAATCATGAGAAACACTTTGTAGTTGTGAAAAGGGCATGTTCTGAATTCTGGAAATTATATTTACTGAAGTCTTGGGGAGTAAATCATCTGGTGGCTGAAAGTGAGGTTTGTTTGGAACTTGGGTTGCAGTGTATTTTCTTGTTCTGGACCTCGCTCAAGGAACAGTGTGAGTGGAGCTGAGGGACTAACTCGTGTACTGAAAAAAGCTGTGGCTTGTTCTGCTCTCGTGTTTTTAGCAGGGCAGGTTGCAGGATGTTTTCTTTGTTTTCTTTGTAGCTCTGGTGTTTGAGCTACAGGGATTTCAACTCTTTCAGAGAAAAAAAAGAGCTTCAAATTCAGCTCTGAGCCTGATATTTGTTTTATTAGTGGAAATCTTTGTCTCATGTGTTTTCCCAGTTCTAGATAACCTTTTCTTGTCATCTAAGAAATTAATTTCTTTGTTGGACTCATTGCAAGTAAACTTGATAGCAGGATTGCTGTTATTGAGGCAGCTTACACAGTGATTTGCTAAGTACAGCCTCTTCATATAATGTGAAGCAGAAGTTGATTTATTGACCACCACTGGGATTTCAGGAACTGTTGAACTATCTGGTTTTTATCCTTCTCTCATAAAATTTGCTATTAAATGTCTTTTTTTCTGTTACCCTCTTGAAAAGGGTTCTCTTTGAAATGCAGTCGTACAAGAGCAGCAATCCTACTAGTTTCTGTGCTGTAGAGTTTGGCTTTTTAATGAAGTGTCTACAGGGTAAAGTATCTTGACATCAAATTCTTGAAGGTTTTCCTAAAATACTTTCCTATGCCAGGAGGACACTGATGCTTCTCAGCTGTGACAGCTGGCTCTGTGGCTGTGGTGCTAGCCCTTGGCATAGAGCATATCCCTGCATATCCACTGCAGGAGGACCAGCTCTGCTCTTAGCACAAGACTGCGCTTGTTGCAGTACATGTCCTCTATCAAATATTATCTGCTGCTTCTCTGGAACGCTAGGGAATTAATAAATATATAATTTGATTAGGTTGTGCTATTTGCTGTATATTCACAATAGTTTTCACCTACTTTCTGCAAGCTCTTCTCCAAGATGTATGTTAGGAAGGAAAACTGTTGTCTCTGGTAATCTGTAAAAACAGTTTTAAAAATAGAATCCAAGTGAACTGTACAAGTGGATTATTGATTCTTGGGGATGAAGAGAGAATGCTTTCTCTGAAGTCGTCTTCATTGTTTCAGAGTCTATACCAGTGTCTCGAGGCTTTGCGGGTGATGTTTTTTGATTAACCAACAGTAATGGAGAAATCATCTCTAGTTAATCTGGATTTCTGACAGCTCTTCCCAGGCACCACTGCAGATGGGATGTCAGAGCTGGGGTCCTTGGGGGTGGGACTCGGACGTTTACAGATTCTGCTATGTGGTGGTGAAGGTCTCAGATCTCGGCGTGTTTCTGCCCCGTGAGAGGGTGCCATGCCGCGCTGTGTGTGCCCAGGGCACGACACTGCTTGGGACTGGCACTGGTACGGAATGCCACAGAGCTGCTACAGGCACTAGAAGGGGAGAGGGAAGCGAAGGCAGAAGAGAGGAGTTATTAGAGTGCCTTAGATTATTGCAACCAGCTAAAGGGGATGATATGCTTGAACCCTGATGCTGTACGCACAGCTGCAGCATCTGCCAGCCCAGTGCTCAGGGGGGCAAGCCCATCCAGTTATGCACTGTGGTTAAAGGACTATTTTTGGTTTTGTTTGTGCAGAAGTTAAATGAAAGGAGCAAAACTAGTATTTTCCAAATTCCCTTTTTGCTTACCTTAATCTTGTATTTATTGTGGAGCAGCATCTTAGTAGTTCTGATTAACCTGACCACTGGATAGTGATTCTTTTTATTTGACTGGTCCCAGAATGATTTTTATTTTGCTGCCAGCTGCAGATTAACAAGTTTCAAGGTGAAATAGCTTCTGCCAGATGCATGGTTATCATGCATGTGCCAGCTTGGTTTTATTTCCAAGACTGAGTCTCCATTTGTAATGCAGAGGAAACCCTGATCTCTGGGCTGAAAGCTGGGCCACCACTGCCCTCGCAGCTCAGCCTTGCATTCAGCACAGGCTGTCCAGCTGCATGCCTGGCTGCTCCCCTGGAGCCCAGCCCCGTGTGCTCCAGGCTTTGTCAGGGCTGTCCTCCTGGAGACGGACATGAGCGATAGCCTGCGACACAACTGGCAAGTGGCTTTCACGCTCTGTGGCGGATCTAATGAGCTACAGCTGCTTGGTGAAATCCTGCTTCAGGTCCTCTGCAAGAACTCCTGAAGGCTCTGCTTGGAGCTCACAAATGTCAACTTTAGAATATGGCACAGGAGAAACTGGGAAGGTAACACACATACAGGTATGCCTGGACATGGAAACACAGTGGTGCATGCCCACCTGTTGAGGAAAGCAGGAATGTAAATCACCTCCAGGCTCTTAAATACGTGAACAGGTATTTTTTGCTTCCTGTTCACCAGGTGCTACAGGTGCCTGTGTTGGTGTTGGTATGTGTACGAATGGGAGAGGTGGTGCTGTCCAATGCACCTGTGGCACTCATGGCTGCATCTTCCAAAACTTGGGATCTGCAACTGGTGACAGTGCTACTGTACTTTTTCTTCTTTTATTTCTTTCTTGTATATCCACTTTCCATTTTGTTCCTATTTACACAACTTTCTTTATTCCCTTTCCTTGTCTCCTGCCCTAGGGATATCAGCTAGCCTGAACTGGCCTTTTACCTTGGAACTGAAGTTGTGAGAGAGCAAGATCAAACACAGAAATGTTCTTCTGCAGCCAGTGAGTGACAAGGCTATGGATGGGCATATTTAAAGATAATCAAGAGGCACATTGCTAAGAGACTTGTAGGCACTTGGAGAGGAACATCGGATGTGAAACACTAACAAAATGAACTCCTTAGAAATTAGAAGTCTCACTTCTACTGCAGAAAATACTTTATCTTACTCCCTTAATCTTCCTATTTGTAGTGGTTTTGTTCATTACTAAACAAATGATAATAAACCCCTCCTCTGGTTCAGTGATGAATGAAACCCTAGAGATTGGCTCAATGTTGGAGCTTTCCTAGTGAGAAGGAAAACTGCAAGGTCACCACATTTTCAGTTTGGAAGAAGAATTCTCACCTAGCTGATGGCTCCTGGCAGGTATCACGTGCAGAACAAGTCTGCATTCATTTTTATACCACTTATGAGACTGAAAAATAAGTTAGTTTCCTAATTTGGCAACAGAAGTGCCCAAGGGCTGCCGAGGGCTATCACCTGTGAGAAGTCCTTCTTGTGAGGAGTCCCAGTGCTGCTGTAAGGGGTTGTTTGGGGACTATGAGCAGGCACAGGCTAAGCACATGTGGGTGTGACTCTTGAAGGTGTAGGTTTTTCAGCCCCAGCATGGAAGCTGCAGGGCTGATGTGGCTGTGAGTGGCCTCTGCTGCACATTTGTGTTAGGGCTGTTTGTACCATGCTGTTACTGTTTTCTGGGTAAAATTTGTGATGTATGTAAGTCTCAGGTACGTGGTCTCTCTCACCTTTTGCATCTTCTGAGAAAATGTTTGTTTTTCGTCCTCCCTCTCCTTCCTTTTCAGTCATATTTTGCCTGACCAGCAGTGCCCAGAGAGGAACCTGAGCCCAAAATGGTGAGCAAGCAAGGATCTGCTGTACATCCCTGGTTCAGACACCACCATGCAGCTTTTCCACTCTGTCTTTAATTAAACTTGGGTTTTCTGTTGTTGTAGCTGGAAGCAGCATGCTGACACAACTCATTCTTGTATCAAACAGATTAAAATGTCAATGTTTTAATGTTTCTCAACTGTGGGAAAAAGAAACTAGTAGGGTGTTTTATTTATAAATTAAAGATGCTGTGGGAAAGGTTTACTTGTGCAAGATGGAAAATGACAACTGAAGGTACAGAGTTGCATTTAATATTAAGAGTCTTTAAAAGGCTGAAAACAGTGAAAGGATGAAATCTCTTCAGGAAATAGGTTATACTGGAGCATGGCAGTTTAAAACAATTATAAATTTACTGTATTTTTAATTATTCACTCTGTTTTCTTTGCATTTGTGGCATGGTGTGCACACATCCTGATGAGCTCATGTACCAAACCAGCGCTCTGTGTGAGAAGGAAAAGAATTAAGGTATCTGAAAAGAATGGTCAGAAGTCGGTGTTGTCCTCCATGCTAAGTGACTTCCTTCTGGGAGAAGGGAGCTGTATTTTCTAGGAAGAAATGTAATATTATTTTTTGTGACCAATTCCATTCATGTTTTCCACAGGTTTGCTCCCTGGGCAATTTGAGGAGTGACAATGGCACTGGTTGGGAGCTGTTGGTTGCAAGTGCCCTGTGCAGGCACCTGTGTGAGGCAGGTTCTGGGCTAGCAGGGTGGCCAGTTGAACACAGGAGGCTGCTGGGCAAGGTCAGCCAACAGCTGGAATTGCCTACTTGGGATGAATGCAGCTCTTCTTCAGAAAGTGCCTCCCAGACCTTATCTAGAGATTTGCTTGATTTAGGCTGTCCTCTGGGTTACCATCTGTGGAATCTGATTCCAGGGCAGCCATGTCTCCCTTGCATGAACATTACATATGCTCACCAATGCCCTTTTGGGTTATGCTTTTCCTGGACTGGGGGGAAGAAATAATCCATTTTAAAGAAGGGAAATGGAAAGAGCTCCCACTGAACACTGACGCTGGAAGAAGAGTGCTGAGTGTCTTTTCATTTTACTTTCTTGCTCTCCCACACTTACTTATCTCAACCTATCTCCTACAGCCTGGCTGCTGGGGGATCAATTTGTTGGCAGGGGTTATTCAAACATCAGCAGAATGCATGTTCTTACTGTTCTGCTTGGAACTGGGTGCGGGAGCCAACACAAATAGCTCTGGTGTGGGAACTAATGCTGGGTGTTTGAGTCAGGCTGTTCTTGGTGGTCTGTCCTTCCTGCAGTAAAAATGTCAGCAGTTTCTTTTCCCATAGTGTTCATTTATGTTCCTGTTGTTTAGTGTTTATACAATCACTGTGCCTGTGGACAGTTCAAGTAATTTTTTTTAATAAATCCTGTGGTTTTCTTCACTTTCAGCTCTTATTTTCTGTAGGTCTTGGGGTTTTTCCACTCTATGGCTTCATTTTTTTGGTCGTCTTTCCCACTCTCAAAGGGAATGTGGCATTTTGTGTATGGGGTTAGTTTTTTATTGTTTGTTTTTTTCCCATGAGGTAAAACTTGACTGTGGGGACACTTCTTAGGGCAAATAAGCTCCAAGTGCAAGTTGAGTACCTCCAGAATGCCTTGGGAGCCAGGGTACAGGGTGCTTCAGGCTGAGCTGTGCTGAGGCTGGTGACAGAGATGGTGCTGCACTCTCAGCTTCTTACTGCCCTCAATGACACCAGACACCCCTGAAGCACTTGGTGGTGTGCTTGTAACACCCTTCCAAGTACTCAGGAGCCACTAATGTTCCTTACTGGCTGGGCATTGCTGATCTGGTAAAAGTCCAGGATGCTTTCCATCCTGGCGAGCTCGATGGTTTGAAGCTTTCTGTAATTCTTCCTGTTGCCCTCAGGGCATGTTGAAAAATTACCTCTTTGTAGAGTCTTTGGGATATGATGCAGTCCCAGATCAGACACTTCTCTATTAAATAAAAAGTATGATAAGCCTAAAAGCATTGAATTCTTTATTTTGAATCTCTAAAGGCCAATCCCAGTGTGGATCTATTTGGACTAATTTACTGAACTATTTAGTTTCTCCTCCTGCATAACAGCCATTCCATCCCCAGCCATTACCAAGTCAGCTCTGCCTCTGTGGCTGCCAGGAATAACTTTACTTTGCATGGATAATTAACTGGATTGAGTAACAGCGAAAAAAATTATTTCCACATAGTGGTAATAATAAATCTGTTACTACTTTTGGCTCTCCATGTTATTGCCATATTTGGGTATGTCTTAATGAGGAAGTGGCTTCCTCTGGCTGAGTTCAAATACCAGCACGGAGCCTGCCTCCAGCACTGGGCTGGGCTGCTGGGAGGAGGGCAGAGGGGGCCTTAAACCAGGCAGGCATTCCTGCCACAAATAGCTGTCTCAGATTTGGGGGCGGTTTTTTTGTTGGTCTTGTTTTTTTTTTGTTTTGTTTTGTTTTTGAGGGGAGGGTTTGTTTTTCAATTATTGTTTGGGTTTTTTTCCCAGCAAGCAGCACACTTCCAGTCGTTGTGACAAGATAAAACTTGTAATTTCTGCTCATGTAAGAATCAAAGCTTTGCTAAGTTGCAAATCTTGCAAACATTTTTTTTTTTCAAAACCAAAATCAACCTTTCCTGCAAGGATATTTGGTGCATCCCACACTGTTGTCCAATACGGGGTTGGGACCTGCCGAGCTCACCACAGGAATTCTCTTGAATGACAGATACAGAGTTACAAGTAGCTCCTGAGCACAATAACTTTCATGTCTCGTAAGAGCTTATCTGACACTCTCACGACCGTTCCCAGAATCACCCTCCTCCTTTTCCCGTTCATTTTCATCACCTGTTTTGTCTCCTGCTCTGGAGCCTTGCTGTCCATCAGCCTGGGGAGGAATGAAGCTGCTTCCTGCAGAGCCTGCTCTCAGCTGCTGGAGCAGTCTGAGTGTGGTGCCAACACCTCTCAAGTCCAGGTATTGCAACTCGTGTGTGTCCTGCTGCTGCCGTGTGGTGCCAACACAGCCGACTGCAATCCTCCAGCTTGTCACCATCGTGGGAGCTGCAGACCCGTGAGAAGGGTCAGTGACCCAAAGATCAGTTTAAGGATGTCACAAATGGGCAGCACAATGAAAGCTGAAGGGTTCTGGGAAGAAGAGGGCAAGCTTAATTTGTGGTAGAGAAAATTAGGGAAGGTGTTTGTTGGCTTGTGCCTGTTAACATTTCCTTCTGCCAGTATTGCCTGTGTCCCACTATTTAATTCAGTCTATGCCTAATCCATATCTGCTGTTCCTTTATCATCATCCTCTCACCATGTCAACCTCCTGCCTCTAACCACTGCCTTGTGCAGGCAGCTCCTGCAAAAAATAAAGTGCAAAAATTAACTTAGTTACTGATAAATAACCAGCTGGAGATTGTTAAAGAGGGGAGGAATACGTAACCTTAGAGTTAAAGCTGCAGAAGTTTGATGGTTGTAAAACCAATCACTGAATTTAGAAAAGACAAAAGGAAATGGCTCAAGAAAAGCATTTAAGCAATTCTTGGTGAAAAGTGCTCTTTGCCAAAAATAACTTCACTTTATTGAATTGCTCATGTGGTGGGAGGAAAAAAAATAGTCAAAAAAAAAGAACTTAGAGGAATTTTTTTCCTGTGTTTTCAGCATTGATCTGGCTATATGACTACAAAACCTATAAAACTGTGAAAATGCTGAACCTAAACAAAACCCAACGGTAGAGAGTCCTTTTCCTTTCTGAGCCTATTTATCCATTTACTTGATTTCCAGGTGGACTCAGCATGGTGTCATTCACGTTCATTACTCTAAATATGGGAGCTAGTCCTAATGTGCCAGATTTCAGTCTTTACCTGCCCATCATTAGAGCTCAGATGTTGGGGATCCTTAGGAGTAGGCACAGCCAATACACCCCCAGGGATGTGGTGGAGTCTCTGCTACTGGGAGGTTTCAAGATGCTTCTGAACAGCGTGAGATAAACTTACCTGGGCTCCTTTTCCCATGAAAGGTCTGCCAAATTCCCTTCCAGCCTGGGCTTTTCTGTTGACTCTCAGTGCAATAGCCAGGGTGTTCAGAGGCTGGTAGGAAAGGTCTGGAAGCATATTCGTGGGAAGTGGGAGAGGTAAGGGACAGCATTTTCTCATGACTGGAATCTGTTCTCTCTTCTCCATGGCAAAGGAAGTCAGGGCTCTGGGCTTCTGAAACCAAATGAGTGATGGTCTCGACCAGTATTGTGGTGCTGCTAATGACCTCATTGCTGACCACAGCTGCTGGCAGCCAGGCTCCCATTGCTACTGCACTACTGATAGGCTTCTGAGGCATTTTTTTCTTAGTAAATGAGTTGACTCCTTTCGAATACTGTTCCAGCTGTAGTCTTGAATTAATGAATTTGGGAACATGGATAGTGCAGGTTAAGGTCTGAGTGCTTATGTTCCTTATTGCTTGGTTCAGTTGAGGATGCATCATGTCATTAAAAACAGTCGTTTAGATAACTTTTCTATATTAATTCTAGGGCCTGCAATAGACTGGGTGTAAATGTAAATGGCCAAGTGGCTTCCTCATGCTGTCTGTTTTGCCATAGTATAAGCATGAATGGAGCACTCGTGTTCTCTGGTACCAAATGTATGGATAAAATTTAATTGCAAAATAGATCATTTGGTTTTGCCTTCCTTGAATTATAACAAGGTTACCCTGGCTTAAGTCCTAACTCCCCAAAAGTGTTCACTTAGCAAGATGTACCTCTGAGTTTGCTGGCCCCAAAGTTACCTCGAGTGGCAGTGGGTCCACGCTAATGCTGCTGCTCTGCAGATGGGGCTCCAGCCAACTTCAGGGCGGGTGTTACTTCTCTAAATCTTTTTCTTAATTGCTTTTCTCTGCAGAGAAGTTCCAGCTGAGCACATGCTCTCATGTCACTGGCAGAGAATTGTGGGGGCCTGACTGCTGCCCTACAAGTAAATGATGTGCTCAAGCCCAGCAGTGAGATGCCTGTGAGATACCTCTGTGGTCAGCACCCTCCAGACCTCTGCTCTCCAAAAATAAGCTAACTCAAAAGAAATCAATTGAGTGATTTGTATAGACTCTTCTGAAAGAAAGACCAGCTTTTTGGAAGAATGGTTGGTTAGACTGCTTGGATAAATACTGAGCATCTTCAATATCCCTGGAATATAGTGTACCTTGTTCTCAGTAAGGAGAGTCACAAACTGAAGTTATTTGCAGAAATACTCATTTTCTTTGAGTCTCAAATGCGCAGATGGGACAGAAGCCATGGGCCTGTGGGCAGGTGTGGACTGTGGGCTTGGGCGCAGCTCAGCTGGCATTCTCGTGCCAGGTCTCAGGAAGCAGAAACAGCCAGTGGGCTCCCAGGCTGCGGGGACTTGCACTGGCTTCAGAAACACCATGTGTACCTCAGGATACCATCCCCGTGTTGGCTGCACTAAATCCCAGCACTTTCCACCTGGTGTTTCCAGTGCTCAGCAGAGGAGGGGGAGCAGCAATCCTGTACTGGCAGGACCAAGGGCAAACATTTTCTGGTGCCGTTGTTACACAGATGGGATCCAGGCTGCGGACCCGAGCGACCCTGGCTGCGTGTCCGTTCAGGGCCCCGCAGGGCTCGCTCCTGCTGCCGCATCCGTGTGACACCGGTGACCTCCTGCTCCCACCCGGACAGCAGCGGGCACGGTGTCCCTGACCCTGCCACCTGGCCAGCTGCTCCGTGTTCCCTTCCGTCCTCTGGTGGGGCTTTAGTATGCAGGCGTAGCACAGATTTGTTTGTGTGGATTTTGGGTTGTTCTCCCTGACCGTAACAGACGTAAAGAAAGAAGATGAAGTGTTGATCACGGTTCTCTCCTTGGCTACAATCCTCCCGAATGGCTACACTGGTTCGTCGTTGCTGACTTTAATTATGTAGTTTGAATGAAAATGAGAAGGAAGCAGTTTGCCTTGGGCCCATGCATACCTGGCATGCTTCATCACAGCCTGACAAATATCCCTTAACCCAGACACTAGCTTATATCTTATGGCTTACTTTTAAAAATCCAGCCCAGGGAATTGTGGTGTTTTTAAGGTGAGGGGTTTGACCTGCAAATATTTGATTGATTCTGTTCCTGTCCTACAGTTCTATGTAAAATTTATTTACTGGTTTTCCTTTTAAACCATTAGCTGACCTTCCATAAGGATCCCAGCTGTGCATTAGCATTGCTTGGGGATGTGTTTGTATCTTTTGTCTAAAAATACCCAGCCGGTAGGATCCATGATCCATGAAAGCTAATTGAAACAATTTCTCTTCAAGTTTTGGCAAGTGAAGCATGCATTATAAGCATTAATATCTATAAATTGAATTGTTAATGAATCTAGACACTAATAATGAATGCAATTTTGTAGGCTTAACTAGAAACACTAAAATTATCAGGATCTGGAACAGAATTTTCAATCATTTTTGCTTATTAAATAGCAAAACTATGCTTTTAATAAGCTAATCATTTTTATTTGACCCCATAGGAGTAGCTCAGCTGATTAGAAACAGGTTTCAAAGTGCAAAACAATGTTGTTTTTCTTTCCATTTTAACTACCACAGTGCTGATCGGCTCAGATACTCATCTCCATTGCTTATCCTGCAATTCCTCTAAAAGAATTTGCAGCAGAACCTCTCTATGTCCCATTGAACAGGAGAATTCTCTGCACAGATAAATCATGCTGTAAGCTGCCAAAACAACTGGAGCTTGCTTGAAAGATTGTTAGTGCACAAAAATACAAATATGAGAGATTCCTATTTGGTCTTTGTTATATCCAGAAGTAGAAAAGCACTTGATACAACTCAAAACTCAATACCAACGCTAATAAACAGAAATCTTCTTCTCCCCCAATTTAAAATCAGCGTTTAGGACTTTATGCAGCTGAAGAATATGGTAAGATTCAGAGTTATAATAACAAGTAAGTCTTAGGTTCTGATGGTTTCCTTTGAAACAGTTTTGTGAAGTTTGCCATTCTTCCTGACTCCAGTGGCTGGAGACTAGGAGAGCACAAGATTATTCTGCAAGTCCCTCAGGCAAAGCTGCCTCTCCCTACGCTGTTGCTGGCAGCCCTTGCAGACAGGCTGCCAGCTTTTATGGAGCACTGGTGTCCCTTAGACAAGCAGTTTCTTCTACCAAAAGATTTAGTAACTCTACATCATTTGTTAAATGAAAAAAATCAAACTTGGTTATCTTGCAAGATAACGGTAAAGAACAATCTCTGAAGGTAAAGGGAAAGAGATGTCCAGGATTTATCTCTGGATTTACATCTGGGAAGGACCATAAAAGGTTCCTCCATCTCTGGAGGCAATTGATAGCCTTCCAGAAATGTATTCCAGTGCTTAATTACATTTTCTATTTGAGAGAGGGGTTTCCTTTATTTAATCTAAATTTCCCTTACTACAGTTCATACCTACTTCCATTTTTGAACATGGAGAAAGGTTTTCACTCTTTATAACAACCTTCTCTTTATTTGAAGGCTCTTTCCATGTTCCCCAGCTGCCCCAGTACTTCCCCCCCCCATTTCTTCCCTTCTTTAGCATGGACAGGTATCAAGGTAGCAGTGATAACTGACTGATTACCATGGGATGGTAAAGGAGAAATACTAGCTAGCTTGGAGGGATGAAGTGATAAGGAAAGAAACATCAATAGATGCAACTAAACAGTACAGCAGGGGATTCAAAATACTTCACCAAAGTACTAATGGGAAAGAATTGGTGTTTCCTAGTTCAATTTAAAACTCAATTAATTAATATTAATATAGAAATACACATTAAAGAGCAAAGTATTCTATGCAGGAGCTCTAACTTAGAGTAGATAGCACTGTAAATGTTACACTGAAATATTTAGCTGAAGTAGTTCAGAATATTTTTACTACTTGGACATTTGCTTTTGTATCCATGCACACTGGGATCCTGTTCTGCTTCCCCTCATGGCTGCTAGTGAACCCCTGGGCACTTTCCACTCCTTTACAGATCTTTTCCGTGTGCTGAGGGTGTTACAGGGAGGGCCTGACAAATACCACCGGCGATGGCCATGATCACAGGCCTGGCTGTGCAACTCAGCCCCTCTGGAGGCTAAACACAATTTGGTAAGATATTTGGTAATATTCTCATCATGATACGTCTGCAAAATGAAATGACTGAAGTAATTTGATTGAGGGGAGAAATGCTTGAGGGTCTTCCCCCACTGCCCCACCAGTGCCCTTTCCTGATGGACAGTACGCTGGCAGAAAAATGTATCAGTGGAGACTGGCTCAGCCTGAAGAGTGTGCCCCGTCCACTGCCTGCACTGGGCAAGGCACAGGGTGCTGGGTCTGAGGTGTACATTCCTGTTTCTTCTGTGAAAAGTCCATATTCTGCCAGACAACTATTAGAATTATCTTTAATAACTGATATTAGAATCCATCCATTGATGAGTGGTGTGTTTGGTTTTATTCTTTGCTGTCTTCTGCTTTCAAAGATTCCTTTTCCCAAACCAACAGCAAAAAACAAGGAAAAAAGTTTTCTCAGTGCTACTGTCTATTGACATTCAACAGAATAACTGCCCTGGAGTTAATTCCTCCTCTTAGGTAAACTACTTCAGTCAGGGCTGTTAGCATGGAGGATATTGGCATTCCTGTTTACTGAACATGAATCTTCCAGGATCCTTGCCTTCTTAGTGAATTTAGTATATGTACGTGTGTACTTTTCAATAAACATAACAAATTATCCAGGCAAACCTGGGAGCCTACTAGTGAGTCATATGCAAGCTGAACCAAAAATATTTAATCCTGGAGTAAACATTTATGAAGTGTCTGTGCCACCTTTTGCAAAGGGTTAAAGTGGTCAGTCAGCATGCTACAATGTGCATCCAAGAAAGAGCTGAAATAATACTTATTTGTATTTTAAATGTAAAATAGTGTAAATAATAATGTAAATCATTATTAGTGCATATATATATAATAATGTATATAAATAAATAATGTAAAATAATAACATAATGTAAAATAATAATGTAAAGGTAACGTGTTAAAGCCTTGCAGCCTCTTTCTTTCACTTGAATGCCAGTTGTGTCAGGTGCCCGCCCTCCTCCTCCTCCAGGAGTTTCTTTCCCTCAGAATCTGCCCCTGCTACAGCCACTTCACTGACACAGTCCACTGAGAGCTGGAGAACTCTCTGCTTCACAGCTTGAAATGCATTTTTTTCAGCTATAAAAACGCAACCACACAGTGTATCTCAAACAAGTACTAGAGAAAGAGGACTTTACCTGAGTTGGTTTTACCTGCCCTCTATAAACAGAAAAATCAATGGTCTTTGTTCTTTTATTGAGGAGAAAAAAGTACTTTTTTCCCACCTGGGAGGGCTAATGGGATACTCTGGTGTGCAGCACCATTTCAGCAGTGAGGGAGGTGTCCCTACTTGATCTCTGCTAATGAAAGTCTTCAACCAGCTGTTCATGCTGCTTCTGGGACATAAAATTTCAGGTTCTGGCTCTCCTGATCCATCACTTTGCTGAGCCTCTGTGGGCTCCTGTGCAACATTTCTTGAATTTAGTCCCAAGGAGGGTGTGACTTGAAAGTCGTGGCTTTTTCACTGGCCAAAGGGTGAAAAGTGGTGCTGTGGAACACCTCTATAAACTTGGCTGCAAAGGTTGAATGTTCTGATGGGTACTGACACGCGTCCGAGCCTCCCGGGTTGCACTGGAGTCCCCGACAGAGTCAAACCCAACAATACCAGTGTGAAAAGCTAAGAGTTGTCTTTTTTTTTCCTGGATTTCAGACCAGCAAGATCTAATAACATTTATTTTGGTCTCCTGCACATCTTTCTGAAAAACAAAGCATGTCCAATCCTCAGAAATGAAAGGAAATGGGATAACCTTACACCTGAATTGACATGGGCATGTCTTCTGTCATTCCTCAGTATTTTGCTATCCTATGTTTTACGTGTCTCACCTTTCACATTGACAAAAGAGACAACAGATATGTTTTTTTTATTTCTAGAATACATGATTCCTTTAGAGCAGCTCTGTCGTTTATCTTGCCAAATATTTAGCAGTGCTCAGTATGTGAGTATGTAACCTTGTAAGAAGATTACAAGATTTCTCATTCTTGCTGCCTGGAGTTTAAACAAATTTAAAAAAAAAAAAGTGATATATTAAACAGGAAGAGGAAATAATTGACTAAGTATGGTGCTGGGAGCTAAAACACTGTTTCAGCAATTAAGGATTACTGGCCACCAGTCTGGGTTGGTAGAACTGCTTGTATGCCAAGCATCAACATCAGTTTCCATGTTGGATGTCATGACAGCCTGTTGTCACTTTCTAGAGGACTATAACCTCTGGAGGTTTATCATAATAGCAGCCCTCAAAATCAAGATAGATCAAAGCAGCAGCAGCCTTGCAAACAATTGCACCCACTGTTTATTTTGCGTGTGTATATTTATCTTATTTTCTTCTCATCCTCAGACTTCCAAGTTTTTGTCAGAGGTTTTTGCCGAGTGGAACTGGAAGGTGTTGAAACGCTCTGCCCGGTAGCACTGAGTGTGGGAGAGGTGCCCATGCCCGTTTCAGTGCCACAGGGAGCGCAGGTCGTGGCACATGAGGAATGTGAAACTGTTGTTTATGCTTATTCTAATGAAAGAATCAACAAAAGACAGTTGCTTTACAAAAAGAAAAGGAAATACTTTTTAACAACATCTAGTAGAATTTAAGAAACTCATTGTAAAGACGAAAATCATGAATACATTTTTATGCCACACTTCCTGTGGCCTTAGAGTCAGATGGTGAAAAATAGCCCTATGAAATGGTAGTTTCAAGAAATGGTGTGCACAGGTACTACTGCACGTGTATTTTGGTATCATCCACTGCTGCTCTGCCAAATTTGATTCCAACTCAAATTATTCAGGAAGACAATATACTGAGCTGGTTCCTCAGACTGGAGAGATGGAAGACAGCTCTGTACAGATCTTCAAGAGTGAGAAATGTAATTTGATAATTTGGGGACAACACATAATTAAGAGCCCATTGGAGGTGGAGGGTATGTTAGTTGTTTCCTAGCACGGGTGGGTCTCTGACCAGGGTTTGGCACCTGCCCTGTCTTTCCGGTGAAAGTGTAGGTGTTTCCAAACTGCACCTAAAAAGTTGAGGGGAGGAGACAAACTTTGAACTTTCCTTTTTTGGTAGTTTCTTGATAGTACATCAGCCTTGTTTTTCCCATCATCTTTGTCTGCCCCTTACTCCAAGCAAACATACCTTGTTGTTAGCAGAGATTTTTTTATGTAGCTAGGACTAGAACTGATTATTTTGCAGCCTGTTCTTTATTCTCAATTCAGGACTTACAGACTGCTCTCTGCAATATTGTAATGAGATCTGGGATAATAATATCAAGCTGTATCTAAACAATTGGATTAAAGGAAGCCCTTGGAATAGGACAGAGGCTGGTGTAACTTGCTGGATCACATGTCCAATTGCTGGCCACTTCCCTAGGGACAAAGTTTTTCCTCCTGGCAGGGCTCAGCAGCTAGCTTTCAGCTTCTTTCATGATCAGCATTTTGTACCGAATGTTTTAAAATGTTTGGAAAATGCAGCATAAGGGAGATTGAAGGTGTTATCTTTAATTGGACTAACTTAAAAAATTAATATTGAAAACTTTTCTCCTTGTTCTGTTGCTATTGACCTGATGTTAAGAATAGCTTGTGCTGATCTGGGAGAGAAGAGTAGGGGTATATATTTTGCTTTCGGGTTTTTTGTGCTCTGAGTTTTGGATTTTGGTGGGACAGGAGATGTTGCTATTACATTTAGAAAAAAAGGTCTGAGCACAAAATATTTTCAAAGGTCTTTTTAGTTGTTGAGCTGCCTGGGATGATCTGTTCATGGGTGCAGCTGGGAAAGGCTCCAGCCAGCATGAAGATGTTGGTAATATCTGTTTGTCAGTTTCAGAACCAAGAAGGTCTGAAAGGTAGATGGACCTGTTTTTTTAATCTGGTGAGGCTCCTTTGGTAATTACTGCTCAGAAAGTAATGGCCTTATGGAATGGAATTGCAATTGGTTTGACCTCAAAATATTACTTTGTCATCCTTGCCTGTCTTTCTCCCTTTATCCCTGGAAAATCAACATTAGATAAGAGTGAGGTAGATTCTTTTCTAGCTTATTCATTAACAGCAGCAGCAGTGTTGTTAATTATGTTTAGATTGTAGAGGCTGTATTATGAGTGGCCAGAGAACACAGAATTAGTTTCAGATTTTCATAGCTAGAAGGTGGGAAAATCATCCTCTGGGCTGCAGACTAAGCAGATTTCCTCTGGATATCACTGAGGCAATAAACAATAAGCTGCAAGGTTTTTATCATAGCTTTGTTCTCCATGCACAGATTTTACTGTGAGAAATAACACAGCCCACTTTTTGGAGTGTCTTGTTCTCTTTGTTTACATGTGTCATCCTCTCAGCTTCAGCTGGTAGAGTTTTCTTCTTTTTTTAATTCTTACAAGAGCAGTCAGAATGCTCTTGAGGAGCCCTTAACTGGTTTTTTTTGTGTCCTCCTATATGAGTTAGGAGCCTGCCAAAGCCTACAGCCATCCTCCCTGAGCAACACTCAGCAGCAAGCAGGATGGAAGCTGGTAACTTGGCATAATAAATAACTATGAATTTTTAGTTTTAGTTTTATAGTTTATTTAAATTTTCAATTTTTTTTTGTTTTAATCAGTTTATAAACAATTTGTCTGTCTGTGACTCAAATTATCTGAATCATTTGTTAATAAAAACACCAACCTGAGCACCAGTACAAGGGAGAGTGGCGCTGCAAATACATTTATCTTACAAATCCCCTCTCTTGCCCGCTCTTGCCATCCTGACGTGCTGTGGTGCTGTATTTCTGACAAACTGAACTGAAGGTATCCAATTCACCTGACAGTGTTTTCTGACTTGCTCAGCCTTCTGGAAGAGACCTCTTCAGAGTCTGCACTATATTGCCTTTATGCTCTTTTGTCCCTTTATAAGTGCATGGGGGTTTGGCTGGTCACTGGGATGTGTTCAGCATTACAAAAGTGTTTCTAATTACCAAATTTTACTCCTGGTGTCTTTATAAACTCCCTCAGGTCTTCCTCATGATTTCTTCTTCTGAAGTCGGTTTGCACATGTTCCTTTGGGCTTTTTGCATCAACACTTGGTGTTGATAAGACAGGATAGCACATTCCTGAGGAATCCCTGGAAGCACAGGGCACACATTTCACTGCATGGAGACACACAAGCCACGTTTAAGTTGATCCGAAGCAGGGCAGACCCTTCTCAGCCCTGAGTTCCTCAGAATTTAGTGGAAACTTCAATGTTGGATGAGGAATTTGAGGTGGAACATGAAACAATCCCTTTCATCCTCAGCTGAAGTGCTGATACTCATTTTGTCCTTGGTAATTAAAGAGTATTTCTTGTTTTTCTCAGTCTTTCAAATCTGTATCAGTAA
>WAAG01010800.1:0-15500 GCA_013390105.1 Tichodroma muraria | reverse complement strand
ATTTATCCACACCAACTTCTTTGAACAGAGATGAATAAAGTTCATAGAATCATAGAAATGGTGGGAAGGGATTTTAAATATTTTCTAGTTCCAGCTCCTTTGCCATGGGCAAGGATACCTTCCACTAGACCAGGTGGCTCAAAATCATCCAAACTGACCTTAAACACTTCCAGGGATGGGCAACCACAACTTCTTTGGGCAAACCCTTCCATGTCTCACCAGTTGCACAGGGAAGAATTTCTTCCTAATATCTGATCTAAATCTACCCTCTTTCAATGTAAAGCCTGTATCCCCTGTCCCACCATTACACGTCCTTGAGAAAAGTCCCTCTCCAGCTCTCTTGTAAGACCCTTCAGGTACTGGGAGGCTGCAATAAGGTCTCCCCAGAGCAAACCTGCTGAGGTGCACTCGATGCCATTGTCTGTGTCACTGACAAAGATGTGACACAGTCCCAGTCCCAACACTGACCCTTGAGGAGCACCACTTGTCACTGGCCTCCACTTGGATATCAAGTCATTGATCACAACACTTTGAGTGTGACCATCCAGACAATTCCTTATCCGCTGGGTAGTTCATCCATCAAATCCTTGTCTCTCCAATTTAGAGATAATGATGTTGTGTGGGACAGTGTCAAATGCTTTGTACAAGTCCAGGTAGATTATGTCGGTTGCTCTTCAAGAAGTTGTGTTGGTTGTCACAAATTGCCTCGTTATTTTTCATGTGCCTTAGCACAATNCCGATCTCCTACAGTGGGTGGATTCACTCTCCCAGTCCCTGCCTTTGCCCTCTGCAATGTGGGTGATGTGCTTGGAGCAGTTGCCAGTGAAGATTGAGGCAAAACAGTAACTGAGTACCTCAGAGCTCTCCATGTCCCAGGTAACCATGTTTCCTTCTGGAGAGTGCCTACATTTCCCTTAGTCTTCCTTTCATCATCAACTCTCCTATACAAA
The DNA here is from genome assembly GCA_013390105.1 of Tichodroma muraria. NCBI lineage: Eukaryota > Metazoa > Chordata > Aves > Passeriformes > Sittidae > Tichodroma > Tichodroma muraria. Next base: position 14,550 of record WAAG01010800.1, on the reverse strand, counting down.
CTTTTCATCTCGCTCTTGATGTCCCTGGCCAGATTTAATTCTATCAGGACTTGAGCTTTCTTAACCTGATACTTGGAGGCTTAGACAATTCCTCTGTATTCCTCCCGTATTATCTGCCCCTGCTTCCATCCTCTGTAGGTTTCCTTTTTGTGTTTGGGTCCAGGAGCAACTTGTTCATCCATGGAGGTCTCCTGGCACTTTTTATTTACTTTCTCTTTGTTGGGATGCATTACTTCTGAGCTTGGAGGTGATCCTTGAATATTAACCATTTCTCTTGGGTCCCTCTTCCCTCCAGGGCTTTATCTCATGACATTCTACCAAGCAGATCCCTGAAGAGGCCAAAATCTACTCTCCTGCAGTCCAGGGAAGTGAGCTTGCTGTGCACCCTCCTCTCTGTGCTAAGGATCTTATATTCCACAATTTCAGGGTCACTGCAGCCCAGGCTGCCTTTGAGTTTCTCACCGACCCCTCCTCCTGCGTGTGAACAAGGTCCAGAATAGCCCCGCTCCTCGTTGGTTCTTCTATCACTTCGAGAAGGAGGTTATCACTAACATGTTCCAGGAAAGCTCATGCTAGAAATCTAGGGTTACTTGCAGCAATATCTAGCAACGCAGCCCGGGAAGGACACACATGTGGATCTCACTAGTGGGAAGAGATGAGTTTTCCTGCAAGCCTAATCAAAGAAAGAGAAATCACACAATGTGATACCTATTACACTTGTGTGTTGTGAAACAAGGAAACACATGCTTTATACTCAGCTCAGAGAATGATGTGTGTGAGCAGAAACAACTGTGCTGCAGCTCCTTGGTGTCTGCTCACCAGGACTCTGTTCAATGCAAGATGATAACAAGTTAATAGGTATTTCCTGCTTAACAATTACATGAATAAAAAGCAGAGCAGCACATGCCAGACATCAGCCGAATGTGGCCAGCTCCCAGCCAGGGAAATACACCCTAGCAACAGATCATAAACCAAACACAAGAACAACAGCACTGGTGACCAGAAGAAGACAAAAACTTTTGTAAGTAATGGAGACACTCTATGTAGACAGGTGACAGACAACCTTCAGGATGGCATGTAACTCCTCTGCTGATATCAAACTAGCTGACTGAAAACCAAGAGCAAGAAAATGCTCTTTTCTCTTTTTTCAGGAAGAAGGAAATATCTTCCTTGAGATACCTCAAGTCCACATGACTACAGATGGGAGAAAACAGCTGCATCAAGTGAAAAAAAGAACTTCCTCTCAGCCCCAAATCAACTGGACCAGCACATACCATAATAGCATCTTGGTTCTACCATCATGATTTATTTCTTGGTATTTTCACTACATCAAAGAAGTGATTTAAGAGATAGCATTTGCTGGAGTGATTGCTGCCAGAAAATGTACTGAGTGCTCTCCCTTAGACTAACTGAAGCTGCAGCAGAGCTTGAAGCAGTGTTTAGAAAGGTGTGAGTTGTCTCCCCTATAGCTGTTCAGTGAAAATGTTTGGGATGTTAAGTGCCATGAACTAGTCACAGCTTAAATTTTTCAAAATGGCAGAGGGAAGGTGACAAGAAGGGTTGGAGGAACAATCACTGCCTTGACTCTGTCACGTAGGAAGACAGGAAAACTCCTTTCTGGGTCTGTGAAAAGCTTCAGCTGAAAAAGTTTGAACGTTTTATTTCGAGATCCTAAAAGTAAATATTTTGATATTTCATTTTGAAATGACATATTTCCTTTTGATATAAACTTGTATCTTGCAGAAAAGAAAAACATGCAGAGCATATGTAGTAGTTTGGCCGTGATTGGCCAATGTGTATTACTGACATTTGATAAAACCAATGAAAGCGTGGGTACGCCTTTTACGATACACCTTTTTTAAATGCAAACCCGGGAATCATCTCTCTCTTGGTTTCCGGCAGAGGCTCAAGGTAACAGCTCCTGCCGAACATTCTCTGCTCCCCCTCTTCCCACGTGGCCCTCGGGCCTGGGGGGGAGGGGGAAGCAAGTCAGGCTGACCGGGAAAANTTTATTTCCAGCAACAGGCAGAGCAGCAGGTCACAGTGAGGGGAGCAGCAGCAGCAGGGTGCAATGGACAGCAAGACCATGGTGCCACCTTAAAATTCCAGGGCTGCACCTTCCAACCTGTGTTAGGGCTCCAGGGCAGGACTGTGTTTAGTAAATGAGCTTGACAGACCACCACTGACTTTCCTTCTGTCTCAACAGCTAAATTTGCAATATTAAAAAGGACAATATAGAGGAAAACAAGGAAAACAGAAAAACAACTAAGAGCAATAAAACCCCACCTGATATTCTTCACTCAGGCAGAAGGATTCCCGACCACCAGTTTTTCCTGCTCTGCATCCACATGTCCAGATCCTTTTGTGCTCTCTGGTCAGAAACAAAGCCAGTAGGGAGGACCCCAGTGAGATGGAACAAGGGCACCACTGAAATTACCAAAATGAGACTTTGGAGACAGAACCCGCTTTTGGTTCTCTCCTAAGCTTATGAGTGGCTGCAGGCAATTTCCCAGGTCTCATTTCATTAAAGCCATTCCCCAGGAGCTGAACTTAATTACTTCAGTGGGATTCATGTATGTTCTTAAGTATTTTCCCAAATCAGAACCTTAATTGCTCTGTGCCTTTGCTGCCCATCTGCAAGATAGGTTTAATGTTTGCTTTCTCCGGCGCTCTGTTGAGATTCGCATTCTCCCAGTCGAAGCCTGTCTCACGGTCCCTGTCTGTTCAGCACTTTGTCTGATAAGGCTGAGGTTGCACTCAAGCTATTTTTGGGCCTTGCCACATTTCACATGTGTAGAAGCCATGCTCCAAAACCTGGTGGCCTTTGTGTGGCTTTTATGTCTCTAACAGTGACAAAATAAGTTGCTTGTTGATTTGGGAGCAAAGCTGCAAGTGTTTTTTTTCACTTTAACACCATCACAAATAGAATAATTACATGGCACTTTGAGACAATTTGCTAAAGATGTTCACACATTTCAAGAGGGTAAAATTACTTTATCCAAAGCAATTACAAAATAGCTAATTACTGAAACTGACTGTGAGCTCTTACAAATGTGCTTTGTGGAGATGCTGCTTTTAGTGCCAGACAACAAGCCTCCAGTTTATGAGCTATTTTCAGGTAATGAAGAAACTCTTAGAATGCAATAAACACGTCCTTTTCATCTGAGATTTTCTTAGCCAAGATGAGCATAGATTCTGAAATTAATAAGTCAGTGTTCTTGCCACATGCCTTCCCTACAGCCTCATTGCACCATTGCAACTTTGTCAGGTGAGCAGCAAGATAATTACTGGAGCAGCTGGGCAGCAGCTTCGGGAGAGGAAGGACAGACTGGATATCACCACACTTGGCACAAAATAGGCTAGGGGCACCCCCCAGGTGAACACGCTCGCTGCTGTGCTCTCCCTGCACTCTCCCCTGTGTATTCAGGACCAGTGGCCAGAGAAAACAGCTTTGGAAGAGCTGTTCTAATTGTGATATAAGGATTAACCACCAATTAATTCTTTCCGTGATGTCCCTGCATTGCTGACAAAAGACCTGTGGGTAAAAAGGTATCTTGGCCCTGCTGGCTTGCCACGTGACAGTGGGATCCATGAAAACAGAAGAGACTTCATTTCAGTGATTCATGTTTAGATTCTACTAGCTGATAAAAAATGAACATGGAAAAATGTCTTTGCAAAAATACTGCCTTAGAGTTCTATGGGGAGAACATAAAACATTCTTCACACACCACATGTGAAGAAAAATGCAGTTTCTCGGTTGTTGGAATTTTATTTTCAGACAAAAAGTATCCATTATGTATGGAGTAATTGTTGCAGGCTGTGAAATTAGTCCTAAATATAAGTGATGGACAGGAGTGACATAATTTTACAGAATTAATAAAGTACAAACTGGAGAGAAAGTAAGTATCTGGGTTTTTCCTTTTTTTTTTTTTTTTTTTGAGAGCTGTTAAAGTAATTGCCAGCAGAACATTACACCTCAGTGCAGATTTTAGGGACATTTTGCAATAAATAACTTTTATAAAAAAATCCAGACTATGAATTTAGCATATAATTTTAAACCATCTGTGCACTGTCACTCTAAGACAGATCTCACTTATTTGTGTATTTTACTCATATGATCTGATGTAAATGGGAATATGAAGCAAACACTAAAGACTCCATTAAAATCAGAGATAACACAGATAAGCATTTAATTCTTTGTGGGTATAAAATTTCTTTCATTTCATTTTAAAACCACATTCACATTTAGGGTCCTCTTCATCGGTGTCATAAAAGCTAGAATTTCTTTTTATAGACCTACGGAAGCATAGATATTTTGTACATTAAACTTAACAAAGTGGAAAAATGGACAATTCTATTCCTTCTGCCCATATAATGAGGGAAGAAACTGTGGAATATACCGGTATGTTTTTTAGTTATATCTTCTGTTTTACTGTTTATTGGTTTGATTTTTCTCTTGTTAATGAATGAAATTGTAACAAATCTGTTTCAAAACCAAATGCTTCCCTTTGTCTGTCTGTTACTCCATGCAGGTCTCTGATAGCTCTCTGACAGTGTTAATGTTGTAAATGAAATATAAGAGCATTATGCAAATCTGATCTACAGATATTCATATTCTCAATAACTGGCAATAACTGCAAACTCATATTCTTAATAACTGGCAACTCCAAATCTGACGTCCACATTTCTGAATACCCAAATTATAAGTAGGCAATAGATCTAAGGTGGATTCAGTCTAGGAAAACAGAATGAGATGAACTAAAAAAATTATGAATTATTTGGCATTACATGTTAGCTCTTACCAATGACATCTTCCTTTGCTGGTTCATCCATTGCTCCAAGCAGTAATGAGTAATGTTGCCTCTATTAAAACATTAGGCTACCTTGGATAGACTCTGGACTAGCTTACAGTTCATCTGTCTGTCTTAGGCCAGAATGGAATGATTTTTGCCACCTGACCACTGTTTTCATAAAGAAGACCTCATTCCTTATTTTTAAATGCATCAAGCAGACATTTAAAAAAAATGTTTGGCTAATCAATTTATTTGAAACTTCTTAGTCATGATACATTAATAACTATGTATTCCCACATATTTACTACACTATTCTAACTTAAAATCTTTTGCAAGGAGCTGACCTTCACACCTGTCACAGTTAGAGCTGTGTCACATACCACAGCTCACCCCTATTGACAACCATGGCATGATTTCCAAGTGAGACAAGTTGACTCATAGACATCAATAGCAAACTATGGTCTGGAGGATTTTCCTCCCTGTTTTCTTAATGTCTTGCCAGTTTTTTTAACAAGCTGTTGATAAGAAGCAATAAATCTACTCAAGCGCTGACAGGGACAATCCAGACAATTGCTTCTCTCTAACTGAGGTAGAACAGGTTTTCTTGGTTTGTTTATTTGTTGAACATTGTCTAACACTTTTTCTCTCCTGTATGTGAGAAATTTACTATGTGTTGCCCTCTGGCAGATGTTTGAGACAGTGTCATCCTGCACTAAAGCTGTATATTTAGGCATACAGCAGGGTCTAGACTTGGTAATCATCATTAATCTATGTGTCAGCCTGTGGTTTATGTGCTTGCTCCAGCATAATAGGTACTCTCTCACCCAGATGGGAGACCCACTTAACCCTAGAACATCACTAAATTACACAGATGCTATACCTGCTAGGTCTTTCCTGTCAGTCCTGGAAAAGATATAACACGTGCAGATTTCACTAGGCCAGCATTCCTGCCATCCTCTCCATAGCTAACACTCTTTCCAGCTCCTTTTCAGACTGTTTCATCTTGAGAATGACAGCTGGTAGCTGGAGTAAGCATGTCTTCATGCCTTAGCCCTGACCAGCAAATGCATACCTTGCATGTTCCCTCCTCAACACCTCTGTAAATGCTGGGACAGATAAAACCATTCAGACAGAATGGTTTTTGTTTAATAAATATTTCATTGCAATGGTATAGCATCATGCAAGTACTCTATATAACAAACTCTATATAACAAGTACACAAAAATTATTCTAGTGTAGTAGTTTGGCCGTGATTGGCCAATGTGTATTACTGACACTTGATAAAACCAATGAAAGCGTGGGTACGCCTTTTACGATACACTTTTTAAATGCAAACGCGGGAATCAATGCTCTCTTGGTTTCCGGCAGAGACACAGGTACTCGTTCTCTGCTCCCCCTCCCTTCCACGTGGCCGTCGGGCCTGGGGGGGGAGGGGGAAGCAAGTCAGGCTGACCGGGAAAAAAGGAGAAAGGACCGCAGAACCGAGCCACGTTACTTATATCTGGCCGATGTAATTCGAGTTTCCTTCCCCTGCAGCATGGTCGGTAAAAGAACTCCTCAGGGCTGTCTCGGAGCCACAAAAGATTACGCATATCGGGCGGGGATGGCTTTCCTGAATGGAGTTCACTCTGGACTAATTTAACCCTAATGAGACCGAGGGGTGGAAAGAAGAATCTACTAACTTTCTTTCTCTCTAACTATAAGAATCCAGCCAGGGCTGAGGCCAAGAGTAACTCTGCAGCCCCAGCACGGCCTGTTTTTGTAAATCTGACTGCTTTGGCATGGCTGCTGCCTTTTGTGAACTCTTTAAATATTCAGATGAAACCAGAAAGCTTCTATCCTCTCCGGAGTGAAAGAAAGGACAGAGTGAAGACACATAGAGAAACTACGTAAGGATATTTTGCAGTCAGAAATTGAAGGTGATACTTTAAGTGGAAGAGAGATAAGGAGTTGTTTTATTTTTACATTAAAATCTTTTATAAGCTATGGTGATGGACTATAATATAATGAGACAATTTTCCTTTAAACCATAAAAGAATGTGGGGAGATGAACGGTTCAAATTGTAAATCTGAGCAGAAGAACACTATATTGACGGGGCCAGTGTTGAGGTAATTGTGACTGTTGAGAAATTTAAACAGAGCAATGAAATTTTGTCCTAGAGAAGAAGATAAAGAAGAGAACTTTTGTTGTTGAACAGTTTTGTCTTTAAAAAAATAAACCCCATGAATCGATTATGGCCCAGAAGTACAGCTATTAAAGAGCTGTGAATATGGGAGGAATTTCATGATACAAATGTTTTCCGGGCGGCTGTTATCATGAAAAGTTTGTTTTGTCTTGTTTTGTTTCAGTTTTTAGTTCCATAGTGAGTAAAAGATGCTCCAATCCCTAAAAGAATTGAAGAAAGACTATTCTAGAATTGAAAAAACTGACTGAAAGTTTCTAAATGTAATTTCTGTATGTTGTTAATGAGAATGAGAGAAATTTTGGTAATAGAGGAAGAATGTTTGAAGGGTTTCATTCTAATTCTAAGAGTTTGTTGTTTTTTTTCTTCTTTTCTTTTCTTTTTTGTGTTAGTTAATAAAAGTCTGTCCTTTTCAAGTTTATGCCTGCTTTGCTCTTGATTATAGAATTTCTTTTTTTTTTTTCCTTTTGATTTCCTTTCTAAATTGGCAACCCAAATTGATGGTTTTCTGTCTGGTTCACACTGAAACCACGACATCTAGGATTCTATTATCAAAGATAAGTAGGGTTGTTCTTTACCATTTTTAAAAGTGTACATCCATTCTTGTGCTCCTGTGTTCATTATACCCTCTGATTTGTTGTAGTTAAACTTGTTGCATCATGGCCTTACCTGAGTTCATTGCCAAACTTGACCATCTTTGTGTCCTACTGCCCCATCCTCTTTCTGTTTCCTACCACTCACCAGAATGCACTACCATGGGATGCAAACTGAGATGAAAATGGTATGAAAATACATAAGAAAAGTCTCCAAATTGTGGATGCTTCTGACAAAATAATTAAACTACAATGACAGCTGAACACTGAGAATAGACACAAAAATAAAGATAGTACCCTTTGACTTCTGCAGGAAATAAGAAACATTTTGTGCTTTCATTTCAGAGCATTAGAAAACATTCTCAAATATTTTGGAATGAAAGGCTGTTATTTCTTGGAGGGTGATATTTTCTCCTTATTCTAGGAGACTGACTGTGCTGGGGAAAATCTCATGTAAGGAGAGACTGCCTGATGGTGAGATGCCATCCAGATGGTAACACCTCACTGCCAGTTATGTAGAGGCTTTGAAATCTAAAAATGTGTTTTCCCCAAGTGCCCTGTTGGCTGCTAACCTCTTCTCTGGTGCCATCAAAGCGTGGAAGTGTTTGAGATTTACCAGCAAAGCCCACAGAGACTGAATTTCCTGCTGCTGCACACAAAATAAATTGCCTGAAGGTGCGACAGCATCAAGGTAGGTGGACAACTCAGCCTGGTGCCTACTTGAGGCATACCATACTCACCCTCCCTGTACTGGGAAACTCTGCACACACTGGACTGGACTTGTGGGATGGAAGACTGCTCCCCTCCACTGCTATGTAATAGAGTAGAATCATAAAATCCTGGTGTAGTTTGGGTTGGAAAGGACCTTTAAAGATCACATAGTCCAACCCCCTACAATGAAAAGGGACATGTTGAAATAGCTCTGGTTGCTCAGGGCCCCGTCCAGCCTGATCTTGAATGTTTGCAGAAGGGCATCCGACACTTCTCTGGGCAACTTAATTCCCTACATTTGAAGGCTTAGAGCATTCAAAGGAGACTTAGGAAACACAAAGACTTATTGCTGTGTAATAAAGGGATTAGTACTAAATAGAACATTCATTAATGTGCAGGTCTCTCACATCTCAGATAAGAGCTGTCCTCCCAGCTACAGATTCTTATGGGCATTGACCCAAGATAGTAATAATGAATATATAATTAATCCATACAAAATGAAAGAGTGACTACAGCCTGGATAGCTACAGACCAGCAGTTAGGAGGTGGCAAATGGCAATGGGAAAAACTAAAGGAAAAGAGAGATTTGAACTTGAGTTCTTCTAAGGAAAAGACAGAAATCTAAGTTTTTGTAACATGAGATGATGATAGAGAAGATCTTTTCTGTCTGCATTTTATAAGAAGGGCTGGCAAGAGGTCCAACTCCCAGGACAGGCTGCAAAAGTGGAAGTGTGAAAGTCTTCCAAAAGTGAAAGTCTGCAAAAGTGGAAGTCTTTTCACATCTGAAAAGTGGAAGTCTGTACTCAGAGATGTGACTCTCCAGGGCCACTCTGTCCTCCATAGCATTTCCCCCTTGAGTTTCTAGGAAAGATGTCTCCTTCCTGGTCATCTTGCAAAAGTTTGTGTGCTCTGTCTTTGATGCTAAATCCTCCTGTATTCAGTAACAGCCTGTGGGTCTAACTTAGTCTGTAAATTACAGTACAAGAAGAACATTTAACAGGAAGTGCTGCCATAATTCAAATAATAAGGCTGAAATCTTCTTGGGGAGCTATCCCAAAACATAATTTTACTCCTTTTTTCTTAATAGGAATACCAAGTTTTCTAATAACAAAGACTCATAGCTGCAAAACCTAATTAGTTTTTTGAACTGGTGATGTTGACATAGTTTAATTTTCTGAATTAGCTTAAGGTGAAGTCTGTAGCATGAATTGTCCCTTTTCTCTAACCATCCAAAGTACCATAGAACCAGTCCTACAAAACTGAACAGTCAGCAGCAAGGTTTAACCCCCTGCAAAGGACTAGAAAAGCATGCACAGTACTGCAGTATTTGTTATCAAAGACAGGCCATCTCTTCCTAAGCAAGCCTTTTTTCTGTTTCCTTCTACTGCATTATTGTCTCTCTCTCTCTTCAGAATAAGAAAATAAAGAAATATAGTTAGAGCAGCTATCCTCTACAAGCTTATTTTCTTTCTAGTTTAAAACAAGAACAACCCTATTTTACTTTCCTTTTAGCTCAGAATAGCAGTCTCAGGCTCCACTACTTTGTCACGCTGTTCTGTAGCAGTCTAAATACTAAAAAGCACAATTATTGTAAAAAATATTTTAGAATTTGATCTTTATTTTAATGAAGATATGGTTTGGTTCCTAATTTTCACATAAATCAACTGTTATGATTTCCAAATTTAATTTTATTTGGCATATTTATTTTTACAAATACCACAGTGAAAGCAGATCAGATATCAGAAAATGCATCCTGTTTCATCACCTTACAAATGCCAACTGTGCATATGGATGTTCCATAAGCTGCTATCACCAAAGCAATCATCTGTAATGGGTTGCCTTGTAAACACAAGTTGTGTGTATTTTCCTTTCTGAAGTCAGGTGAAGTTCTTTCATCTCAATTCAGATGTGATTTACTGTAAATAACTCTGATGTTGCTAAGAGACAAATTTCAAAACAAGTCCCAACTATAAAAGGATTAATACTAAAAATCTTAAGTAGGTGTTCATAGTGTGTAGAACACAATTTAACATCCTTTGATAAGGCCAAGTTACTTTTTATTTGTGGGAAGCTGACTTGCCAACACTGGCAGGTCAGAGGGCAATAGGTCTGACATGTTCCACACTGTATCTGTCACACACTGCAGGGATCCCTGCACTCCAGGAGCTGTTTCTCCATGAGCCTCAGAGTGAGGACTGCTCAAATCAGAGCACTGGTGCACTTGAGAGGTCTAGGGGAGGATCATTTTTTACATGAAAAAATTGCTTTGTCTTCAAAAGACAACATTAATCTCACTATTAATGTGGAGGATGATTCGCTGCAACAAGCTTGTTTAGCAGGAAATATAGGAATTAGACACTGAAAATACATTGTAAGAGTCTGTCTGTTGCAAGTAGAAAAACAACACAATAACTTCCAGATGGGGGCATTACATTATGCTTTTTGGTAAACAATCTAAAACTAATCCTCCCTCATTTTAGCCCTTCCTCCTTTTCCGGTATGTATGCAGCTTTGCCTGGCCTCGGTAGGGAACGAGGAACCACCTTTTGCCTCCCTTAGGGTAACAACGTAGATGCTATTCAGGAAGAAATGAACAAGTTTTAACACTTGAATACGATGCATAGTGACACAGTGATGGGAAAGACAAGAAAAAGATGAGTAAGCTTTCTAGGTGTCTGTGTGAGTCTTCAAGTGATAGGTGCTTTATCTAATGCCATTATAATATGTATCCATTATTTTTTTCGTGTATCCATGTGAGTATAATCAAATAAGGTACCTTAGCACCTATTGAATTGACATGAATATGGTTTCACAAGACACTTCTTTTGATTTATCCGAAGGTGGTATTTGGTTCTCAAGAGACTAAAAAGTTAACTTACCACCAAGGATTTGAGCGGGGATTGAGGAAGCAGAGTGCTGAGAACCAAATGAGGTATCCTAAAATCAGGCTGTGGGCACTTCGAAACTTAATAAACCTGATATGCTTCAGTTCTTTTTGGAAGTTTTTGTTCATGCTTGACCTAAATTGCAGACACAATTCACTTCACCCTGTTACTTTATTTACAGAGTATAGAATTTGAACTTCTGAAAAGCAAACAGACACTTCAAAATTAACATTTGTATTACCATTGGGGCCAGGCAGATAGTATGGATGCTGCCCAAGGGAGGGTGCAGCTGCAGCCAGGAGATCTGGGAAGACTCGGCTCCCCTGTCGTGAGAACAAACACATGGAAAAGGATGTACAGAAGATGAAGGGTTCAAAGTGATGAGAAGGAAAAAAATTAAAAGAAGGATAAAAAAAGGAGGAATGGGAAGGTCAGACCATGTTGCCATGATTTTAATTACACTGTCTATGGTAACAGTAAAATTAATTGGCAGTGCATGCAATTTGTGTCATTTGAATTGTCTTATGCCTAGAGAAAATGAAGCAGAGGAAGAAAAAGTGTATGCCATTTTGGAGTGCTCAAATATCACTGCAAAAACTACCTGGAAATACATGAGAGGCCAGAAACATTCTCCACTTTTTTACTGTAGCAACAGACTTCATTTATAGTGTTAAAGTCAGCTGTGAAAAATGAGAATTAAATTAACCCAAGATAGTAGCATTGGACAGACCTGCTCTGAGAGACCTTCCTGGGCTTTAACAAACTTTGGTGAGCAGGTACTTGCAGCCACAGCGACAGAGTGCTATCTACACTAAAGTCTGCTGTATCCTTTGGCAAATGCTCTTCTGCCATATGAAATGCTCAGGCTGTTTTTGAATGAACAAGACTTCATGACAATCAGAATGAAACTAATTACATCTGTTTGATGGTAGAACCTACTTTAAGATAATTTGCAACAAGCTCCCTAGGGAAGTTTTCCCCTTTGAAGTGCTTCTTACTCCAGGGTTGCCTTTTGAAGTAGCTCCCTCTTTGGATTGCTTTTGAAGTGCTACTTTTTCCTCTCAGGTCTTTGAGTTCTGCTTTGTTGCACCTTTCACATTGGAGGTTAACAGCCGAAGATCACTGAGTAGAAAGAGAGACTTTGATTTAGACCAGTTTCTCTCTCACACCATGCAGGAAGACCTGCCTTCATCTCCCCAGAAGCAGCCATACAGGGAGGATTAAGAAAGCTATTCACTCACCTCCTCACTGGCACCAGCTTCATATGTAAACTGGCCAGCATCCAAACCAAGGTGCAGAAATGTCTCTAGCTATCTAAAATCCCTGTTTTGCATAATTGCAGAAAAAAACTCTGTTTTTTTCTTTCCTTTTTCCCATCAGCTTAGATATCTGATTTTCTCCTCTTCTTCCTTACATGGTATAAGTCTCCACCTGACACCTGGAAAGCCCTTAATTCTGAGTGAGTTTGTAAAGCCACTAGCTGTGAAGTGTGATTTGGGAACAACACTTTACTCTGGCAGTGAGACATTCCCATCACTAGAAAGATATCTGCTCCCACACCTTCATCTTGACTTGAGGGCTTGGAGATGCTATGAACAGAGAGAAGGAAGCAAAGGTTTGAGGCTGCAGAAGGTTTTTAGGTCAGATAAGGCTAGGATAAGGCTGAGTTTGGGAGGCCTTGGCAGAAACATATGAGATCTACCAGTGACCTGAGAGGAGCCTCTCTACCCCTTCAAAGTACCCTACTCACACTTCACTACATGGTATATACCATACTGTGGGGACAGGTTGAAAGAGGGGAAATTTAGGTTAGATATTAGGAAGAAATTCTTTACTCCGGGGATGGTTAGACCCTGGAAAAGATTGCCCTGTGAGGGAGGTAGTGAATGTCCCTACCCTGGCAGTGTTCAAAGCCAGGCTAGATAAGGCCTTGACCAACCTAATCTAGTGGGAGGTGTCTCTTTCTATGGCAGCAATGTTTCAGACTGATGTTTAAGGACCATTCCAACCCCTTAACATTCTATGATTCAATTCTATACTGTGGCAGGAGCTCACATTTATGTTATTCTGCACGGTGTATCCCACCAATTCTTATCCCAGCCTTTATGCCCCAGTGGTTTTGGTTTCCATAATTTGGAAACCCCTTTTGTCTCCAGACGAGATGTCCTGGTGTGCAGTTTAGAAGCCCGTGTCTACTTTCATCTCCCAGAACAGCAGCCAGCCATGCAAATCGCTGCTTCCCTCTGTGACCAGCCATGACCCCTGGCTACCACTGAAACTGGCCTGGTCCGGAAGCACTTGATACTGCTGCTACCCCAAGGCCAGAGGAAACAGGAGATCTTTGACACAGCCAGAGATATTTCTGAGGCAGGAATTGAAGGCAGTCCCTCATGGTTGTGGTCCCTTCCATCTCAGGAAAGCAAGGGTAGGTAAGAAGGCATAGATGCTGTGTGGGGATAGATCTTGGATAGCTGTCCCCTAAGGAATCACTTACCTTCTTCTTCCCCCCAACCCCATACTGCGACCTCCCGAGTAATTTCTCCCTCTTCTCTGCATAGGCACCGGTGTGTGGTACTGACCAGCCAACCCTCCACCCACAGCCACACACTGTTGTGAGGGAAAGGTCTCTTATGATGCCAGTACAGAAGGTTAACTACGTAACAAGGTTAACTATGGAACTGGACCAACACTGCTGACATCAGGCTCTTTGCAATCTGGCCAGAAAACCAGTATGGAATAGCAATGCACTTCTTAATGGCAAACTGCCCTCTGAACAACACAGCAAACTGACCACCTGTCAAAACAGCAAATGTTTTAGGGATTCACTAATAACACTTTCCCCGAGTAATGTAGAGGATATGAATTGGGCTCAGCAGTCTAGGTTGTAGGTGTAAGAACACAAAAAGCTGGCTAACATTAATTTAAGAACACGGTGCTGTCTAAACCAGAATTTTACAACTTACAAAATGTTTTCATTTTAACAGGGTCATAATTGAAACAGAAACAAATGTGCCCCATGAGCAAAGCAGTCCAAAAGAAGTGAGAATCTGAACTTTTTTTGGCTCTGAGGAAAAATCAGGTTAAATTGAACCAGCATAGATCGAAATACTGAAACAAATGGTAAAGACAAAGATGAAGTATTATTTAAAATGACATGAGATCAGTGGAAATTACTCTGCAACACTGTCATTCTTGTTATCATTCTTGTAAAACACTATTCATGAAAATGTCAGGGCCTTTGAAATGCAGAAGGATGCTGACAACACCACACTGTGCCTCAGTGAAGGCAGCCTTCCCTTTTTGCTATACTGCTATCTTCCATAACTCAGAACTGAGGATCTTCTAATTCATCTTGTCAGAGATATCATAATTAACATCAGCATAA
>WAAG01010797.1:247-15238 GCA_013390105.1 Tichodroma muraria | reverse complement strand
TCAGTGATGGCTCTTGCCATCGTTTCCTGGAAACGTTTCATCGTTGGCTCTTCCACCAACGTTTTTCAGTAGCTGTTGAGTGTTTTCCCTGTTTCAGAGGAATGGGACACCTGTCACCCAAGAGACACTGAAAGGCAGGTTACCACTTACAGGCTGTAGTCCTGTGTTCTGACAAACATTTCACTGTGCTGCAGAAAAACAGAGGAACTGAAAACCTTGTATGCAAAGTCTAAAGGTAGCTGTTCTCTTTATAAAAGGACAAGGCTGAGATTTTTAATGATTAAGGGTCTTGGGATTTTTTTTCTACCTTCATGGTTTATTTAGGGACCTGCTATTCGCATCTCTGTTTATACTTTTTGGAAAAGAGACTATTTTTTTATATTTTTAGGTCTACTTGGTGCCTTCGTGGCCGTTTCCATATAAAACCAAATAAAACAGTAGGTCAGTATTCTTTCTCTCATGTGTTATATAAACTCCCATTCATAAAAAAGGGTTCCTGTGCATTTGTTTTAATTGAAATGACTTATCAGTCATGATTGCTTTAGGAAATTGGTGGCAGAGGAATGGTTACCTTTCCTAAAGGTAAATATTTGTTAGAACCAAATATTCTAGTTTGTTTCTGCAAGAGTTAAAAATGAAAATATATGTGAAATCAAATGGGTATTTTAAGTTGGCAGTAATGTGAAAGAGTGAGCCTGAAACTCTGATAGCAGGAAAGGACAAGATATCAAGCACCATGGTTCAAAAGGACAGTATGATGCTTGTGAAAGTTTGCTGTCATTCACTTTATTCTGAACATGTACACGGGTGTGCCATGGATTTGAATATCTTGTGAATACCATCAAGATCTTGTAAAGCTTATCTATGTACGGAGGTAACCAAAAACCTCTAAGCTACAGCTGTCCTGTTGGGACACGGTGCAGCAAGAATGCTCCAGCAGGAAGGAAATTATAGCTCATAAAGTGCAGCATCTCTGCTTATGAAATAAAGCCTCACTTCCCAAATCTACTGCTAGTAAAGGGAAATTCCTGATAGATCAAGCTCTTTATACATGTGTTTGTTTTTTGTTTTTTTCTCCAGTGAGGTCTTTCCTCTATCCCAGTGTTCCAGCGATCTCGTCTCAGTAAAGAGATAATGCCTGAGCAGGATTATTTGGCATTCCACCAAAACATCCTGCAAAATATCCACTGTGGGAAGAGCCCAGAGCGGTAAAATGATGCCTGTGGGCAGATGAGGGGAGTGGAGGCATGAGATGGATGTGATGGAAAATAAAAGGGAAATTCAGGCTTTTCTCAGAGTTCAGAAGGGCCCTTGGGAAATCTTCACAGAGTGGAAGAAAATGCATTTGGGGGAAGGCTAAAAGCTTAAAGGATGAAATTGGTATGTTTGTCCCTTACTCTGAATGATCGTAGAATGATCCTTGTACAAGGATCTTCTAATAAATATTTTTTCCATCTCTCAGGCTCATTGAGTTGTCCAGGAAGGTTAATATATGTATAACTGTACAGAGAACAGGTAAATTCTGGTTAGGCTGCTCCTTTTTTGAGTAATTGAGGTTGTGAGCAATTTCTGGTGAGCCAGATTTTGGCAGGTAACATGGGTTTTTCTGAAATGGCATTTTCTCCCTTTGAGTCTATGTGAATCTAATCTCCTCAAAAGCTTCTTTATGCAATTTTGGTTTAGTGCTGTGTCCTTGATAAAGAATAATTATGGTATGATTTTCACATCATGATAAATTATGTTCTAGTACTAAACTCTGAAATTTAATTTGCTTAAAAAAATAACAGTTCAGGCTTAGGACCTTTGATATTCTGCACCTTTCCTGTATTATTTGCTTCTGTGTTCCTTTCTTCTGTCTTTTGACTGCTTCTTTACAACTGCCATCTGTAATACTCACTCCTATTTTAAGTTTTTCCTTTTGTTATTTTCCACTGACTTTGAACCTCTTCTGGTGCATTAAGACTAAAAGGACAGCAAAAAAATACATCCTTAAGCTCAGGGTGACCTGTTATCCCACACTGTTTCCTACTCATTTCTTCACTATTGTTTTAATGCTAAAGCTTTTTAATAAAAAGTTTAGTAAGATAAAACAGCATATTTTTCAATAATTTTATTTCAGAATTTTTTTTTAAATTAACTTTTTAAACAAGAGAAAACTCAACAGCAAAAATGTCCCTTGAACATTTCTGTTTGAAACAAATAGTGCCGTGGAATAGCTGATTTAGGAATACTGTAAAGCTTCAGTAAAATTACAAGAAACTTAAATAATGGGAAGCTTTTGAGAAATCTGTTTAGACGTGTCTGTCTGTATTAACAACCAGAAGCCAGATAAGAGATTCAGAGCTGCTCCTTTCACTGAATTACCTGGGATCTCCCAATCCTACGAGAAGTGTGTGCAAATGGCTTTGCTACTGAGAAACAAACAACCCCAAATTTCAATCCTATAGATTTTATTTTGTGAGATCCGAGAAATGTACATGGAGAGGAAAAAAAAAGTAATGCACCTGCTAGTGTCTCCTTAAACCAGCAGATGAGGCTGTTTCCTATTTTATATATTTTGCAACCCTGCAAACCCCTGGAAAACTGTAAATGCAATTAAATGCCTCTCTCCAGGTATGATTTGATAAATGTAAATGCCTGCCCCTGCCTTTTTTTTTTTTTCCCCTGTAACACAGTGTCACAGATTTTTAGACAGGTTCAGAACCAGCTATCAAGTAGATCATCAAGGTATATCTTTTTGATCTATAAATTAATGCCAGATGGATTTGTGCCTACCAAGGTGCCAAACTTTGGGTGAGAAGGGGCTTCACTGCTTTTTGGGCCTGATTCTATTTTAATAAATGTAGAATTTAATCTAGAATTTATGCTCAATCATCTTAAATTTAATTCCTTGCTAAAAAGTTTGACTTGAGAGATGTATATGCATATATACATTCCAGTATATTTATCTTTCTGTCACTGTTAGGAATATTTCTTCTCCAAGCAACTTGTTTTTTTCTTTTTCCTGGAAATCTATTGGAAAAGTATGACATGAAACAAAAGCATAAATATGAGTAATGAGTATACAGGTGAGACACCATCATAAAGTTTTTTATTGCAATGGATATTGCACTTGGTTTTGGCAGATGATCAGTCAGAGAGATCTCATAATCACTTGTTAAGTATCCACTTCGTTCCACCTTGATCAAGAGAGTTGTAGATTGTCACCTTTGAAATAGCTGTTTTAAATCAAAAAAGTTTAGTGAAATGTGTTATGACTGAGCCTCTGATAGTGCAGTTCCCTTCAATTATCTTTTATAATCTGGGTAGATGGAGCAGTGAGGGCATGGGAGAACTCAAATACATGTGTTTTTCTGGGGAAGAAAGAAAAAAAACCACAATGCAAACTCCCCTGTCAGTAACAGCTCCTGCACTGCTGAATGAGCCAAATTCTCTCTCCCAAAACACTTCCTCATTGTTGTGCTCTCTGCTGCTTTTTCAGAGCACACCCAGAGATATCTGTTCCTTCTGCGTGTTTTCTCCTTTCCTTGCGAGGGCCCTGTGTGCTCACCCTGCCAGGAGGTTCTGCAGCTGCTCAAAGTGTAGTTTCATAATCAGCTTAATGTGGTCTGAGAGTGAGCTGGCAGCAGAATGGCAAATGCTGCGCTCCCGGACGCTTTGGGATGTGTTCCCATTCCTCCTCCAGTGACGGCTGGAGCACTTGTGTGGTTGTGCTGTGTGTCACGCTGCTCTGCTGAGTCAACAAAACAATTTTTTTGGGGAAAAAAAAAAGCCACCAGAGAAAACTCGACCATTAATTTGACGAATAATCTACTCTGAGGTGACTCGTGGGTACCCGTATGTCAAGGGTGATGTTCTCTCCCGAGAGAGGCTCGGGGATGTATGGCCAGATTTGGAATGGAGAACAAGATCACCCTTTTGACATTCCATAATGTTTATATTGGTGTCTCTGCTTGGGAACTGCATTACATCTGTGTTTATGCATTGGAGATGACAGATATAATGTGAGGTTTAGAATTTGAGAAAGTGTCTCTTGGCAATTTATCGATCATGACAATTCCAGTAAATTGGGTTCTTCAAGGGAGCTGGTCAGGGGACAATTAAATTTTATGATGCCATTTGAATACTGAGATCACTCCAAAATTATTAACAGTCAATAAAATGTAATATGTATGAATTTGAGAATCTCTATCTTTGAAAGTACTCGTTAGTTGTGCCAAGGAACATAAATTTGAATTTCTCAGGAAGTACTAAAGAAACTGATGCCCACTGTGTCTATACCACTCTATATATTGCTATTAGGTGTTTCCTATCTATTACAGTTTAGTGTTTCTGGGTATAAACTGAAATGTTAACGTGTGACCAATTTACACCAATTAGTAATTTATCTTCAGGAGACCTTGTACTCGGTGAACTAAAAGTTCTAACAGCGAAGGTTTCAAGGTTTCCTGCAGAAGTGTTGCCAAATGGTGGTGGTTTAGCAGAAAACCAGGACATGTTTGACCTGTTTAAACACGGTCCTCTACCCTCTTTAAAGAGGTTCACACAGGTTCACTCGAGTCAAAAAGAAGTTGAATGTTGTCCTTTAACCATTAACAGGCCCAAGGGCTGGGGACAAGGCTGGGGTACATTTGTGATAGGACACAATAAAGTGTTTTCCCAGGAGCAGTTGCAAGAGGTGTTTGATGATGTGCAAATAGTGTAACATTAACAGCAAGTACTGCACTGAGGAGTGTTGGCCTGGCCTGAGAGCACAAGTCCTGTGGCTAGGTGAGTTCTGCCCAGGCAGCAGAACTGCTCTGCTTTCACCTCTTTAGAAAGAGTATTTTGATTTTTTTAGTTGCTGGTATGTCCTTTAATACAAGGCAAGACCTAAAAGCTCTTTATCCTTTGATCTTTCTTTCCTCACCTGCAGATTAGAGGCTGTAAGAACAGATTTTAAGGAGGTGCTTAGATGGGGTTGGTCTTGTTACTTTCTGCCTTAATACCATGTCAAAGCTAGTAGGCTTTCACCATAGTCTTTTGTTTTAATGACCTCCTACAGTTTATCTTCTTTTCCATATGTTTTCTCCAACCGCTCAAAAAAATTCACCACAACACTGTTTTTCATTTCTTTGTGTTTTGGGTCATGTCCCACTGGTAAATAGTTGTTTTTCTTTTCAACAGATGTACAGGCCTCCTGTGTATAGGAAATGTTTTTTAATTGTCTTGCCTATGTGTGAAAAACATTCTGTCCTGGAAATTCTTTGGAGTTAGATATACAGTACAGAGTTCTTCTTTATGCTGTGTCTGCAACTTTATAACTCAGACTGTACGCAGCAATTAAAGTTCTTGGTAATTATAATGTCTGCTTATCCATATCTGTGGTAAGTTTGTGCAAGCTCTTATCTACTGACAACACAGATGTGGCTTTATCTTTATTCACATAAAGTCACCTTTCTTGTTACTTACAGCCTTATTCCTGAAGCCTCGACTTCCTTTATTTCTACAATATTTTGCTGTGGTTTGAAGCACCACATATGCTTTCTAAGAAAGCCACCAAATGACACACTCCAATCCTATTCTAATATATTTTCTTTTGTAAGGTCAGTGATTCTCTGTCAGTGTGAGATGGTGAAATGACAGTTGGAGCATGAAATTTCCTGCACTTGTAGTATGTGTGTGAAATTATGTAGAAAAAACAGGGATTCAAGAAATAACAGTGGCATGTAGCAGTGGTGTTGTCCTGATATGAGAAAAAAACCCCACAAAGCTTGAAAATTTGAATGATGTGGATTACATAAATATATTCCATTTCTGCTGGTCTGAGTATAATAAAAGTATGAAATTCAATCCTATTTAAACATAATTCTGTCTCTTGAAACTGAAAATGGTGTAGTAGTTTAAAACAAATAGCAATAGTATTTTGTAGCACAATTTAATTGTGGTATTATCAAGTCCATTTAATATTTTTAGACTCATTGCCTTGAATTTGTGATTTTTAAACCTGATTTCTCCAGGCAGATGTTTCTAGGTCACAGGACAGGATCTTTTGTGTCATGATTACTCTTTTCATAAAGAACAAAATATCCTTTCTTTTGTATAGAAGCCTTTCCTTTTAGGAACCAGGAGAACTAAGATATACCTATTATAGCAAAAATCCTTCTCATAAGCTTACAAGATCTTTGTATTATTGGCACCCCATTTTATCATGTCTCAGGTAATGCTATTTTTTTCCCTCAGATATGGATTTAATGAACTTTTTATAGCAAACAATGTTAACATTAAATACTTGCCTGATACTTTTTTTTCTTCCTCAAAGTGAATAAGTGAACTGTGGACTGTTCTTACAATTTCATTCTCATTCCCTGGTGAACTTAAAAATTGCAAAAGATGGCAAATGAGAGAGTCCAGTGTTGATGGCTTCCTAATACCAAAGTATCCTGAGAAACGAGGATTGTGCCAGAAAGCACAGTGCAGTTACAGCACTCTGAGGAAAAGAGATTTCAGGCCTGTGGTGCTCTCCTGACTCCTTCATGTGACACCAAAAAAATGCTGAGGGGATGAAGTGGGGGCTGGAGAACTGAAGGTACTATTGTACTAATACATTATGCATTCCTGCTGCAGTTTTAAACTCATTTATTTACATGCTAAAATACCCCAGGATACCTGGCCATCTGCTGAGATCCCGGGGTGGATTTTGCAGGTCATTGAGCTCTGTGCTCACAGACCTCAAGGCACCTAATTAAAACCCATCCAGGTATGTCCACACCAGCTGTAGTTATACCACCTGACAGGGGAATTCCAGTTAAGCAATACCCAAATATCATTAATGGCACCAAAGTTTCTGATACTTCAGTCCAAGCACGTTGTGGATAATACCTGAAATGAGTCATAAGACCTGATAAAGCAGGTAGAAATAACACGTTAAATAGGCTTTTGTCCCTCCAGGTTTAAGTTTCACTGGTGTATTTTCAGAGCACCGCCTCAAATTGCCCAAGTGGTAGTTCTGCACTTTGGAATGCTGGAGGAAAAGGTGGAGAGGGAAGTGCCCTGCTAGAGAGAATTATGCTAAAACTTGGTGTCCTCAGTGCTGTTTACCTGTGCACTCAAATCTCCACTTTCTTTTCAACTCTGCAGGTCTGCATTTTTCAGAACTATGAAAGTAGAGTTCCTTTCAAAATTGAGACAAATTAATTTTGCCATTGCAAGACAATACTTTGGTATTATTCCCCTATGTATTTCTCAGTGTAAACCTAATAAGCTTTCAAGTACAATTTCCCTGAAGTACAGTTTTTTTAATCAAAGTATCATAAATATCAGAATCTTACAGGCCTGAGTGAAACTTCTTTATAACACTCTTAAAAGTCAGAATGGTTAATTCTCGTATTTTAGATGTGTTTCTAGTAACATAACACAGAGAAACTTTGCAAACACAGATGATAGAAACCTACTTTAAAGAAATCACTGTCATTATTTTCATCTTTATCAAATGGCCAAAGGAGCAAGAATTCCTTTTTCATGTAGGCATGTATCGTATGCTAAAAGAGTGATTATCAGTTAGAATTTTAGCACATATTTTGTTTAAACACCAATTTTTTTAAGTTTAGTGAAATGGGATAATGTGTTTGTTATATCACACACATTTAAAAAAAAGATCAATGACTCATTGCAGATTTATGAAAGTTTTATTTTCAGCCTTCTAGGTGCATCTTCTCTCTCTGTAAGAAAGGCACAGTTTCCTTTGACTTTCTTTTGAAAAGCTGCAATAGAGAGTCAAGTTTGGGTACCATCCAAGTTATGCAAATGTTCGTTATACAGAGGAAAGCTTCTGAGTGTTAATTACCTCCTTTTGTGTCGGCCTGGCCCCTGTCATGAAGAGCCTTGTAAGGAAAGGAGAAAGAAAAGGGGGAATTTCAGAGAGCCCTTAGGGATTGTTTTGAAATGATCACTGAAGGGTAAATTTCACTGCTTGTGGTCAAAACTCATAGTCATAAAAATTACTGGATTAAGGGTTTTAGAATTTAATCCTGAGTTTGTGATAGGGAGTTTGGATCTTTAGATTGTTTTCTATTTATCGCAAATCGGTATGCATATATTCATACTTGGGAAAACAGCTTAATGTTTGCTTTTTAAAGAATGTTACACAGATGTTAATCTTTCTGCTGTAACATTGGGTATTTGAATGACCTGGTGTAATGGAGCACAAGGCTGATTAAACAGACTTGATTGCAAGAGAAAACAGCTGTAAAATTCAAATCAGATGGAAAATGTAGCTGAAAAGACATTGGAAGTGACTGCCCAGGTGCATGGTGGAGTCACCGGGAGTGACTGTAGGCGTTTAAGGGAAGACTGGATATGGCACTTAGTGTGGGGTGTACAAGGTGGTGACTGCTTGTAAGTTGGACTTGATGGTCTTGGAGGTCTTTTCCAGCCTAGTCGATTCTGTGATTCTGTGAAACGCAATCTCAAAGGGGTCAAAACCTCCCCTGTTGTGGGTGTTTTTGGGACCATGCGCAGAGCCATGTTTTTGGGTTATTGTGGGACCATGCGCAGAGCCTTTGCTGCGAGCTCATCTTCCACACAGCAAGTTCATCGTATGGGCACGCCACACCGCAAAACGCACCGAGTTGGAAGGGACCCATCGGGATCAGAGTCCAGCTCCCAGACACCCCAAAACCCCTCGCTATCCCTGAGAGCGTTGTCCAAACTCTCCTTGAGCTCTGTCAGCCTTGGGGCTGTGGCCGAGGGGAGCCGCCGGTTCAGCGCCCGATCCCACTTTGGCCGGGTTCCTGATAGAGATGAGCTCTCCCCCCAGTCTCCTTTTCTCCAGGCTGAACAAACCAAGTGCCCTCAGCTGCTCCTCGTAAGCCTTTCCCTCCCGGTCTTTCTGCATCCTTATGGCCTCCTTTGGATGCTCTCTTAGCAGCTTAATCCCTTTTTTTATAGTGTGGTGCCCAACACTACACACAGGACTGAAGGTGAGACCGTTGCAGAGCAGAGTGGGACCATCTCCTCCTCTGACTGGCCCTTCCCGGAGGCAGAAGATGATTTTCCGCCGCCGGTTGTGCCCGGGCGGCGCTGCCCGGCTCCNGGGAGCGGCCGCTCGGCCCCGCCGCCCGCCCTCGCCGCTTTCTTTCCCGGAGGAGTTTTCTGTCCCGGGGAGATCGGGCCCGTCCCGTGGGGAAAATGAACGGGCGTTTCCCCGGGTCCTCTGTCACGGCCAGTAAGGATGGGAGGGAGAGCAGCCGATGGCCGGGCAACTGCCGCCTGGAATGGGAGCTGTGAGGAAAAGTGCTAAAAATTCACCTTTTCCATCATCATTCCCGGGTGTGGGTGATATGACAGGAGAAAGCGAGCTGGTGAAGGCGTGTTTTTCCCTTTGTCACCGACTCTGGCTCTGTGAGGAGTTTGAGCACTCGCTGCAGTGCTGGGCCGGGCTCCCGACTCTAATTTAGGTCTTTGGCTTTGCCACAGAGCTGGTGTGATGTGACCCCGTCGGTCACTTCATCCCCATTCTCCCATCTACCTGTTGGTCTGTTTTAGTGTTTAGTTGATTTTTTTTCTCCCTTTTTGTNTTTTCCCTTTTTGTTTTTTTTTTTTTTTTTTTTTTTTTGTTTTGTTTGTTTGTTTTTTTGGGGGGTGCACAAAGGGATGGAGATGTATTTTATTAAAAAATTCCAGTAAAATAGATTTAGTACTTGAAGCAGTAATGACTAAACGAAGTTGAATCAAGCAGACTTTGTGTTGGTTTATGCTGACAGTGTGTTCGTGCCCGCCTTGCGTGTACAATATTTACTTAATATGTTGGGATACATACCCCTTGAAGGAATTTATTCCTTTTCTAAAAGGTGCCTGTGGCTGTTTTCGTGCTTTACAGACGTATTTGTATTTCAGTTTAAAAGCTGGTATGGATTTCCCACAGAATGTTCTTGATGATTCATAGATTAAAACTCAGCAAAGCCAGAATGATGAAATGTAGGATTTTTGTAGAAAAAGATCTATAATAAGAGTTGAATCCTGACAACAATTTTTTAAAATGATGTCTAAACGAATGACTGAAAATACTGGATTCTTTTAATGTCTGTTTTCTGTGTTATAAGTATGAATCAGATGTGAAATATTAACAAATACCAAGCCTGAGAAAATGCTAGAAATCTTGTGCTCTCAAAACTTTAGGAGGGGCACTTCTGTGGCTCTGGCTTTTCCCCCCTCTTTTTCTTTATATACAATACTATTTAAAAGCTATTTTTGGTGCAAGGAGAATGTGTATGATTTTGTTTTCTGTCATGCTTTGAAAAAGGCAGTGTAGAAACTACTCAGTCACTGGATGATGGGAATTACTATAAATAATGGATTATTAGTGATGTAATTGCGATTATCTTTAAAGATGTGGAAAGTGAGGAAGTCAGCCAGTGATTCAGAATAGCTGCTGAGCCTGCCAGTTCTCTTTTTAACAAGATACTAAAACTTATAAGAGAGTGAAAGTGAAATAAATATAATTTTTCCTTTATAGACAACTTTGAAACAGTAAAGCTTACATTTTGGATCTTTGTGTCTACTGATGACAAAGACTGGTAAACTTGAAGCCTATAAATGCTATTTAGATGTTAATTGTAACTTTGTGCTTCTTACGAGCAGGACATACTTGCACCATTAATCATCGTTCCCGTGATCCGGTGTAAAGTTATTCTCAGGTTTGTGTGAACGGATCAGCAGCACAGCTAAGACGTTTTGACTGTCCTCACTTCATTCTGTAGCTTCCCAGTTCACGTTTGTTGTGTATCAGTGCCAGAGGAAGGGATAAGGATTTGGTGGTGGTGGGAGAGACATGAATGGATGCTCAGATACACATGAGAGGCCGGATTGGAGCAGTGCATGTGCTTGTTGTTTCCATGTTCTGATGCGTAGTGGTGTTTTGAAATGTGGACAGAAAGCTGGTCCGTACCTCTCTAAGTCTAAGCCTCTCTTCCTTGCTTTTGGAAAATTTGAGAAGTTTTGTTTTTTAAACTTCAACAGAAAAGTGAATCCCTGTCCTTCTGGAGAAGAGGCTACGAGCTGCTTTGCCTCTCATGAACTGAGGTCTGGGATGTTGTGTTTGAACTCCTGCTCTCTGCACGGCTCCTTGGAGTGCTGATAGCAGCCCTGTGCAAGGTCACATCTCCAGCAGCCAGGGTGTGTGGGCTGGGGTGGGCAGCCTGGCTGGGCACTCCTGTTCCTGCCTGTGAGGGCTCTGGCTGGGCTGGGGATGGACAGTAAGGGCTGTGAGGCCCATGCCCTCACAGGGTGCGCTCTGCTTATTTCCTGGGGTCGCTCCGTTCCCTGTAGGTTGCCCTTTAAGACTCGAATGTAATGCATTGTTAATCCAGTGCAGTACCAAACTAAAAAGTTGGTCACGGAAAAGTCACATGCCCAACAAACAGCTCTGCTGGCAGTGAGGTGATAAGCCCTGGATGCAGGCGTCACGCAGCTGCTTTTCCAGTGAGTCCAGACAAAGCTTTGTCTGGCAGTGGGATCTGACATCCTATGGAAAGTGCTGTGTTTCCATGAAAGTGCTGTTAGTGCTTGCTGTCCTTTTTCCTCTTGCTGGTTATTAATCCTGCAGGATGTAACAGTGACGGGAGTCTTGCCGTGTGCTGAAATCACTGCAAATGCATCTCTGTTCCTTATCTCTCCATAGATAGGAGATATCAGGATAAGGATAAGGATCCTGAGGCACGCCATGGGCTACTCAACACGTCTCTTCTTACAGTTGTAGTTTTATAGAGTTACTTTAATTAGTTTGGCAGCATTTAGACAGTGATCTGTGAATAATGATGGAATGCCTGCCGAGCATTTCCAGTTCCCACTGTTATCATTGGAGCTTTGTGCTTGCTTGCTTGATGAGCACTCAAACTTCTGCTTTCATGAATTTTTAAAGTTTCAGTTCTGGAGAATCTAAAATTCCAGAAGATGTACAGAACTATGGTGTACAGAATTCAGTATGAATATGAAACTGAATATGGAAACAGATTTCTCTGGTGATCAAGCTTTTCCTTTTGGTTTTTATTGACGCTGTGAATGAATTAATCCAAATTGAAACTGAATTGTGGTCAAAAGGCCTTTTGTGTAGTCTTGCAGTCTGCTGAAGTGATAGAACGATCAGATAACTTTCCTACCTCACGATTCTAGTGTGAAATACAGCTGGTAACTCTGAGGTGTTGATGAGACATTTGTGCTGCAGAGCAGATACGGCTCCACAAACCCCCAACCAAGCACCAGCAGGGCCAACCAGGTGGTTTAGAAAGGAGATTTCTTTTTCCTGGAGTTTTTAGCGGAGTCTCTCCTTCTGCTTCAAATTTGGCTTCAGATTTAAAAAGAGAGCTAAGCAGTGCTTTCCCTCCTCCTCCCTACTGATGAGCAGTAGAGAGGGTTCAGAGGAACTGCTGCAGAACAGTTATCTCCTGGTAAGCTGTTGTGTTTTTCTGCAGTGCAGATCCTTAATTTTTCAGAAGTGAGCTGGAAATCCTTCTTTGGAGTTCTGCACTTTAATCAGTTGTTTGCTTTTATGGGACACTTAACACTTCATTTAAAAAGGCTTCAGTAGATGTTTGTAGAAAGTAGTGTAAGCAGCTGTAGGCATAGTAACTTGGATTTCCTCCTGCTGTTGAAACATGTGCTTGTAGTCTGCAGTAGTTGCATTATGACATGAAGGATGTGCACTCCTCCTGGCCTCTGTTTTCTTCTTGTGTGTTGGGATATTATGGTAACCAAAAGCCTGATTTTGAAATACATTTGAACATTAAACTTGTGTTTTAGGGTGAGTATGGGGAAGTGGAAAACAGTAGGTTTTTTTCGCCAGTTTGTTTTTTATTCAGTGAGATGGTCTAGAACAACCTTGGCATGTGATTGTAAAAGGTTGTGGTTTATGGCTTCAGATGTCTGGATTGTTAGTGTCCATGTACTTCATGTCTTGGAATGTTTGCAGCTCCAGCAGATATCTTTGGGTTTTGGTACAGGACTTAATTAGTAAATGCATAAACCATGTCTAGGGCATCTGTGAGCTTACAAGAAAGAAAAGAGAAAGGAGGAGATGGAGAAGGTAAGTGAGGTATAGCTAAGGAGTCTGGGTGAGGTAGTCAAGCCACGTAATCAAGCTCACAGAAAATTCTCAAAATTGGTGCCTGTAGTAAACAAATAATATGTCTCTTCTCCGTGTTATTTATTTTCCCTTCAAGACCTGTGGTAAAGATGGGGCATGTCCCAGTGCTGCTTTAGAAGCATCCTTCCCAATCCTTGTACTGACTGCACAGGGCACTGTAGTGAGCAGAGGTGCAGGGAGAGAGGGGTATCTTGTATTTCAGCAGCAGTCTCTGTTTTCACTGCACCTGTAGCTGCCTCTGCTGGCACCTGCATTATGGAGGCTTCAAAGCATGTGCAGGAAGTCATTTTCTGCATGGAGGGGAGAGGGATTTGTTTGGGATTTTGAAATAACTCTATGAGAAGGGGCTTTTGTGTCAAATCAGGATAGATAATTGTTCCTCATAGTGCCTTTGCATTATGAAAGAGTTTTCCTGTGGCTGGTCGGTTGTTTTATAAGAATGTAGGCTTGTTGGTTGTTTATAAGAATGATAAGTTCAGTTCTGTTGCAATAAACTTACTTGAGGAGAGGACAGGGTTGTATGTTTAGACAGAAGGGTGTTGCTGAAAGAGAAGAAAGCTTCTGGTTGGAATGACTTAGTTATCTGCAGCTTTCCTCTGGTCTTGTTTGGCAGAAAGGGGTGATGCTGATCATTAATTGCTGTCTCATTGAGAGAATGTTCTTGAGGTGCTTTTTCTGATGATGTCATTTTGTACAAGTCCCGAAACTTTGTGTGGCCTGTTTCTTCTGTTGTTTTTCTCTGTGGAGTTGCCTGAATCTGTTTTGTGCTGTTGAAGTTTGTGTAAGTAATGGCGCCCCCCAAACTTCCAAGTTGTTCCTGAAAAATTCCAGATCCCTGACTATAAAGGAAGTTTTTTTCAGTTGTGTTCTGTTTTCTGTTCAGTTGTGTTCTGATTGTTTTGGGGTTTTTTCCCATTAATATCTATGAATGTCTTGATTTCATGGAAATATAGAACAGGCTGCTAATTCCTGTATTAAAGAAGCTTCAACTAGGGAAATTTTGCTGTTCTTGTGGTTATAAATACAATAGTTTATTATTAATGGCCTCTGAATATTGCTCTGATTTAAAATACAGCCACATTCTGGTCTCTTGGTTCTTTTACAGAAAGATATTACTGGAAAAGGTAAAATGCAACTTGTATTTGTTGAATTTTAATTTGACTAATGGGAAAGGCCTTGTTTTGGTAAGACTTGAACTCAAACATTTTTGTCTCCTTGATGAGATTCTTGTATTTGCATTCCAAACCTGTGCTAATTCCTACTTCTGATGGATTTTGTAATCATGTAATGTAGGGATGTGTTCTACATCTGATTCTGTAGAACTTTCTGCCTCTTCTGTTTTTTTGGGGATTTTTTTTTTGTGTGTGTGTGTGTGGTTGTTTTGGTTTTGTTTTTTTTTAATTTCATAGGGCATTTCTTTGACCTGGCTTCTCCAGCATTGTTTCTTTTTGGTGTGTGCATATCTCAGCAGTGTCTAGCTCTAAACATTATTTAACAAAACCCCCACACCTGCACGCCTTTTGCCTACTTAGACAAAAGGACAGGAAGACATCTTGATTGCTTAAGGTAATAGTCCTTTCTTAGTTGTCATTGGTTTTGATTTTAAAAAATTTTATTTACTTACTGTAAACAAGTAGAGGAGCTTCTTCTCAAATTGACTGAAGAAGCTATGAAAAACAGTTGAAAAAGCCAAGTATGTGATCAGGGTGTGTCATGAGTGAAAAAGAAAGGAAGAGATGCCTGCCTTGCTGTGAACAATGAAATTTTTACAGAGGGCAATCACCAGTTTGGGTTGGAATTTGGGAACTTTTGTGACACCTGTATTAAACTGTATGACTCCTTGCATTGACCTTGGCTAATTGGTATTTAGA